>LPNX010214758.1:372676-445035 GCA_001517045.1 Pseudotsuga menziesii | reverse complement strand
CTGTCGCTTAACCGACGGCATGAAGGTTATTTTCTCAAAAAAAATTCACTACCGTCGAAGATATCCTGTCGCTTAACCGACGCTTTAAATTTAACCGACGGTTATTTACGTGTCGCTTAACCGACGGTTACTTAAGTGTCGGATAACCTACGACAAGTTTTCGACGCTTAAAAAAAAATCAAAGTGTCGTACATGCGACAGGAAAGTGTCGAAAATCCGACATGACGGCCGTCGGATTTTTGGTCGAAATGTAGTAGTGTGTTGTGGAATATATAAATGTGATATAATTGTTGCCCCCAAAACTCCAAATTCTTGTGACTTTTAAGGGATATTTTTTTTAAATCGACTTAAAAAGGACCTTTAGGAGCTGGTTTGAGCAAAGCCCCCCCCCCCTCCCCCCCACCTCCCGTCGAAAAAAAATATCATGACAATTGGACTTTTGAGGGCAGATTTATCACAACCGCCCCCACAAGTCCAAATTCCTATAACTTTTGGGGCTACTTTATAACAATCGCCCCCAAAATACCAATTATCATTCCATTTGGGGGCGGCTTTCAAACAACCATCCCCAAAATTCAAATTACTATGAATTTTGGGGGTGGCTTTAAATAACCACCACCAATAATTCATTTATCATTACTTTTTTTTGGGGGGGGGTTACAAACTTCCTAAAAAATAACCTTTAGGGGGGTATTTCCAAACCCCCCAAAAGTCCTGGGAATTTGAATTCTTGGGGGGGTTTAAAAACCTCCCCAAAAGTTCAATTCTCATTACTTTTGTGGGGGGGGTTTAAGAACCACCCCAAAAAGTTCAATTCTCACGACTTTTGGGAGGGGGGGTTTAAGAACCGCCCCCAATGGCCTAAAAAAAGTTGGGGCGGCGGGGGTGGGGTTGTGGGTTTAGAAAAACCACCGCAAGGTAAAAATTCCTTGAAAATGTCTTTAGGGGCGTCTTTAAAAAACCCCTCAAAAAGTCATGAAAGTTGAACTTTTGGGGGTGGTTTTAAAAAAATCACCCCCAAAAGTCTAATTCTCGTGACTTGTGGGGACGGTTTTATAACAACCGCCCCAAATTCTAATTCTCGTGACTTTTGGGAGGGGTTTTAAACAACCACCTCCAAAATTCTAATTCTCGTGACTTTTGGGGGGGTTTTCTAAAAAATGCCCCCAAAATTCTAATTTTCATGACTTTTGGGGTTGATTTCTAAAAACCACCCGAAAAGTCTAATTCTCGTGACATTTGGGGGGGGTTTAAACCAACCACCCCCAAAATTCTAATTCTCATGACTTTGGAGGGGGGGGGTTCTAAAACCACCCCAAAAGACCTGAGAATTGGACTTTTGGGGGGGTTTAGAAAAACTGCCCCCAAAAGTCCAATTCTCGGTACTTTTCGAGGGGGTTAAGAACTGTCCCCAAAGACATAAAAAAAATTGGGTGGGGGGGGAAGGGATAGCAAAACCACTGCAAGCCAAAACCGCCCCCAAAAGGGTATTTTTTTGCAGTGAATGTAGCAGTTAAAAGAGATGAACATTACATTTTAATGTTATAGTTGTGCTATTTTGTCTCACTAAGTTTGTTAGTGCAAGTGTACTGGGAAATTTTTGTTCTTGATTAGGCCGAGGCTTCCATGTTTGGTTTCCCCTTAATTGGGTGTTTTGCAAGTCAGATTCTGGTAGAACCTAAATGAGGATGAGAGAATCACATATTCCAAGTTGAGTCCTTCCTATAGAGTGATTATAAACACATGTGTCCTTGAGATAAAGTCTTATTATGTTATGTTGTATTTGTGGTTATCCCACTTGTTAAGTTATGTTGAATTTGTGGTTATCCCACTTGTTATGTTATGTTTATGGTTACCCCACTTGTTATATTATGTTGAATTTTTTTATGTTGAATGTGTGGTTATCCCACTTGTTATGTTATGTTTGTGGATAGTCATGTTTATGTATTGACTTGTGGTTATCCCTCTCGTGGTTAGATTTTTCTTTGACCCTTCTTTTAGCTATGTGCCCTCCTTAATTCCGTTACTTACCACTTTGATTTGACTTATAAATTAATGATGTCATGCCTTACCTATTTGTAAGAGAATCCCTAACATCACTTAGAAGGACCTTCTAGCAGGTCTTTGAGAAGCTATAACAACTAGTATAGACTATGTTCATAGAGATGACTTTATGGCACTTTGAGCTCTGTTTTTGCATGGTTGATCTAGGGTTTTTAGGCACACTTGTTTATGACATCAAGGGTTTGAAGGATGTCTATGATTGAGTGCTGTTTTTTTTTGGTCTACTTGCATCACCAGACATATACTTACTTAGCACTGTCCTTTATGAAGGTTTCTACATCAATTTTTGTTCCCCCTCCTTCATGCGTGAGAGTCCATACTACTGCTTCATGTGGCTTCATTTTTGCTATGTTGACTATCTTTGACTGTTTTGATGGATACTTTGGCACGCTAGTTTATTTTTTGGGGATGATGTTGACTGTGTCATACCTCTTTGAGTGGAGGGTTCTTTTGTTGTACTTATCTGTCCTTTTTATCATCATTTATGGTTTCTCTCACAAGTATGTTTATTCCCTTAACTAAGGGTTGGTTTCTTCCAGTTATAGACTTTCCTATGAGAGGAAATATTTGATATGGAAGTTAAAATTTGAGTACAATGAAGGTTTTTCCCATCAAGAAAGTCACAAAATATTATTTTTTCATATTTATTCTTTGTTTTTGTTGTGTTGAATGTCTTTGATTGTTTGAGGGATACTTTGGCGTGCTGGTTATGAATCCCATTATATTGTACAATGTAATTATTTTGTTATTGGATTTGTTAAGTAATAAGAATTGTTCTTTTGTATTGTGAGTTAGATCTATCATTGTTGTTATAATTTTGTCTAAATAGCCATACTACTATTGTTGTAGTTTACATGTTATTGTTATTGTTTATTTCAACTTTAGCACAGGGACCTCTTGGGAGTGTTAAAGTTGAAAGAGATGAAAATAATGTTTTAATGTAGTAGTTGAAAGATATGAAAATTAAATTTTAATGTTACAATTGTGCTATCTCAGTTCACTAAGTTTGTTTGTGAAAGTTTATTGGGATTTTTTTTGTTCTTAATTAGGCCTAGGCCTCCATGTTTGGTATCCCCTTGGTTTCTTGTTTTGAAAGTCATATTCCAACAAAACCTAAATGAGGATGAGAGGATCACATCTTCCAAGTTGAACTCTACCTATATAGTGATGATAAAATTTCAGTTGTTGCATGACACATATGTTGAAAACATATCTTTGAGAGAGAGTATTGTTATGTTATGTTGAATTTGTAGTTAGCCCACTTGTTATGTTGAGTTTGTGGTTATCCCACTTGTTTTGGTATGTATATGGTTACCCCACTTGTTATGTTATGTTGAATTTTTTTATGTTTCCTTTGTGGTTAGCCAACTTGTTTATTTATGTTTGTGGTTATCCATTTTTTTGTGTTGACTTGCGGTTAGACCTCTTGTGGTTAGATTTTTTGTTGACCATTCTTTTAGCTATGTTCCCTCCTCAATTTGGTTACTTACAACTTTGATTTGACTTATAAATTGATGATGTCATGCCTAGACTATTTGTAAGAGAATCACTAACGTCACTTAGAAAGACCTTCTAGCATTTCTTAGAGAGGCTATAAGAACTAGTCTAACCTTTGTTGAGAGTGTTTCCTTTATGGCACTTTGAGCTTTGTTTTGGCATGGTTGATATAGGGTTTTTAGCCACACTTGTTTATGACTTCAAGGGTTTGAAGGTTGTCTCTACTTGAGGTTTATTTGGATTTTGGCTCTAGTTGAAACACAAAACCTATCCTTACTTGGCATTTTCATTTATGAGGGTTTCTACAACAATTTTTGTTCTCCCTCCTTCACGTGCGTGAATCCATGTTGTTGCTTGTGTGGCTATGTTTTTGTTGCAGATATCGTATTTGACTATTTCGATGGATACTTTGGTGTGTTGGTTGATTTTTTTGGGCTGATATTGACTATGATGTACCTCTTTGAGTGGCTAGTTATTTTGTTGCGCTTGTATTTCCTTTTTATCAACATTTATGGTATCTCTCTCAAAGTTATGTTTATGGCCTTAACTAAGGGCCAATTTTTTCTCGTTATTGACTTGCCTCAAAGAGGAAATATTTGATTTGAAAGTTAAAATATGAGTACAAGGAAGGTTATTCCCATCATGTAAGTCGTCAAATATGATTTTGTCATATTTCTTTTGATATTTTGCTGCGTTGACTATCTTTGATTGTTTGAGGGATACTTTGGCATGCTGGTTATGAATCCCACTATACTATAAAACATAGTGGTTTTGTTATTTGATTTTTCAAGTAATAAGACTTATTCTTTTGTATTATGAGTTAGCTCTATTACTACTGTTATATTTTTGTCTAGATAGCCATAATAGTGTTGTTGTCATTGACATGTTATTGTTACTATATGTTTGTTAGGATTTATAATCCTCCCTTGAACAAACTGTCTATTAGATTATTTTAGCCTAACTTAGGAGTTTTATTTAATTATTTGGGTCCACTAGTACCATTGGGTCCACTTGGCCTAATGGGGCCACATGTACCAGTTACTAAAGTGTGGGGAACACTAATAGAGGCTAACTGCCACTGACTGCACTTGCATGCATCAGTTTAGGCACCTCCTAGGCCAATCCCTACATTTTAGGAGCCACTGTCAGTCCCAACACCAACCTCCTTTAGTCAATTGGAGTTGGAACTAGTTATTCTTCAGTTACATTGATTTATATCACAATCATTTTAGTTAGCACCAGTTATGCATGGTTTCATGTGGATAATGCACCTTTTCTCACCTACCACTTTAGTTAGACTGAGTTAATTGATTATAACTGATTGTGTGACTTGATTATACGTCTGGAGTTAGCCACTTGGACTGCGATAGTGATTTAGACATATTTAGTTATCCATGAATTCAGATATAGTCACATCCAGTTGGGAGATTTGAATTCATCCCTAATGATTCGAATTATTTTCCTATGTAACACTATTGTAACATCGGATTATGTAATGAAGATAATATTGTAATTCTCTAAGAAATACTTGTCTATTTCTTGTGAGATTTGATTTGTTTAGTTTGTATAATTCATTCCTATTCATTGCATCAATAATTTTGACTCATTGCTTGATGATCTAAATGGCACAGCAATTCTAACAATGTTTCAAATTTAACACAGGTACCTCTTGGAAGTATTAAAGTTGCAACAGATGAAAATTATGTTTTAATGTAGCAGTTGAAAGACATGAAAATGATGTTTTAATGTTACAATTGTTATATATTGACTAAGTTTGTTGGTTCAAGTGTATTGGGAATTTTTTGCTCTTTATTAGTCACAGGCTTCCATGTTTGGTTGCCCCTTAGTTGGGTGTTTTGAAAGTCATATTCTGCAAGAACCTAATTGGTGATGAGAGGATCCCATCTTCCAAGTTGAACCCTGTTATATTTATATCATTTAAGCTAGCAATAACTTAGGATCTTAACTAAGAGAATAACAAGCATAGCAATCAAACACATAAGACAATGAAGACAAAGATTTTCCTCGGGGAAACCATAAAGGAGAAAACCCCACAACTTCCTCAGAGATAGAATCAGTACCAAATAGCAAAGCCCCAAAATAGTAAGATGATATCCCAACAGCAGTAGCCTCTTTCTCTCAAGCCCCATCAACTTCTTCTTCTTCATCTATGCACTACAACTAAGTGTGAGTGAGTGTGTGATAAATAGAGAGGCTCACTCTCTATTTATACTAATTCCCGACTTGACAATGACTCACTAGGGCTGACTTATCTAAGAGATTCTAATAACCCTAGTGCCCCGGAACTATGGGGAGTTTAACCCTTGAACAATAGGAGGGTTACCCACAATGAATTGACATGACTTGTTTACATTATAGAACCTCCCGATAGGAACATCAGGGCATGACATGACTCAAATACATTATAGACATTTCTTGGAATAAACATCAAGGTACAAGACATAATATATACAAGTGAATACATTCCGAAGTTACAAATACATCAACATTCCCTCTTAACTAGGAAGGTATTCTTTCGACACAATTTTCAGCACTGGTCTTCTTCCCTGTATCGACTAGATCATCTTGTCATCTTCATCTTCAAGTTTTCTTCATCTTCAAGTCTTCTTCATATTCAATTCATCATCGTCTTCAAGTCTTCTTCATCTTCAAGTCATCTTCGTCTTCAAGTCTTCTTCTAAGTCATCTTCTTCTTCAAGTCTTCTTCATCATGGGATCTGGATCATCATGACTACTGAATCATCACTGTTGGATCATCATCACTGTATCATCATCAAATCTAGATCATCACTTGATATGGATCATCATCAAGTCTGGATCATCATCACATCTAGATCATCACTTGATCTAGATGATCATCAAGTCTGGATCATCATCATCGGTGCTATCTCAGAATGGTGCTATCTCTCGATTATTCTCGTCACAGGAAGTTCTATAGAGCCAGCCCTTTTTCATGTTGGTTGTAGGCCTACCCTTCATGTAGGTTTTCAGTACTTATATCTAACCCTAAGTCAAAATGGCCCTCCCAGCTCTTACATCTGACCTCATCTTGTAAAAAAGGCACGCCCAACACTCACATCTGGCCTCATCTTGTTAGAAAGGCCCAGCACTCACATCTAACCATGTGTAAACACATCGCACCAGAATGGCTCAGTACTTACATCCAACCTCGTCTTGTCAGAAAGGCTCTGCACTTACATCCGACCTCATATTGTCAGAAAGGCTCTGCACTTACATCCAACCTCATCTTGTCAGAAAGGATCTACACTTACATTCGACCATGTTTGAAAACATCGCATTGAAACTGCTCTCAGTCCCAGACTAAGGATTCCTGGTAACTGACCAGGTGCCTCCATTCTCCCAGAGAATGGAATCAGCCCTTATATCTGATCAAGTGGGAATGCATCCCTCAATCACATCAAAATGGCCATGCACTCACATCTGATCATGTAAGACTACATCCCACAATCATATCAGGATGGCCCTTAGTCCCAGACTGAGTATTCCTAGTTACTGACCAGGTGCCTCCATTCCAAGAATGGCATTTAGCACTTATATCTAAACATGTAGGAACCAATCCTACAGTCACATCAGAATGGCTTAGCACTCACATCTGACATGGAAGGAACCAAATCCTCTCACCATGACAGAATGGCTCAGCCCTTATATTTAACCAAGAAAGGAACCTAATCCTCTCACCATGTTAGAATGGCTCTAGGTCTCATCATTTCCCCTTTGGAGGGAACCTTGATTTGGAGAACACCAAGATTCTCCTTGATGTACTCAAACTTCACGTTGGCCAATGGCTTCATCAACAAATCAGCTATCTGTTCATCCATCACAACATACTGGAGCTTCACTGCTCCTCTCTGCACCATATCCCTGATATAGTGACACTTGATCTTGATATGCTTCAGCTTGTCATGGAACACTGGGTTCTCTGACAACTTCACACAACTCTGGTTGTCACAATATATACATATAGCATCCAACTGGAGATCAAATAAATCAAACAATATATTTCTTAGCCACACTACCTCGTAACTAGCTGAACAAGCTGTGACATAATCTACTTCAGTTGTACTCAGTGCCACATAGGACTGCTTCTTGTTAAACCAAGAGATCACACCTGATCCCATACTGAAGTAGCATCCTGAAGTGCTCTTCCTATCGATGGCACTGCCTGCCCAATCTGAATCAACATAACCCTCCAGGTTAATCTTCTAATTTGACTTGTACTTGAGCTCATAATCAACTATACCCTTCAGGTACCTCAGAATATGCTTTGCAGCAATTAAGTGAACATGTCTCGTATCTGTCAGGAACTAGCTCAAGGTGTTCACAGCAAAGCAAATATCTGGTCTCATGTTCATCAGGTACATCAAGGACCCAATCATCTGACAATACATTGTAGCATCAACCACTTCTGATGAAGCATCACTCAATAGCTTCAAGTTTGATTCCATAGGTGTGGTTATGGCCTTGTAGTCCATCATCCCGAATCTCTTCAGAATCTCTACTGCATACTTCCCTTGTCCAAGGAATATTCCATCCATATTTTTCCACACCTCCATGCCTAAGAAATAGTGCATCATACCCAAGTCTTTCATTTCAAACTCGGCAGCAAGTTTCCTCTTTGTATAAGCAATCAACCCATCCATACCTATTACAAATAGATCATCCACATATAGGAGGAGTATCACTGGATTGCCATCTTCAACCTTCTAGTAAAGCTTGGAATTTTCTTTACTCTTGGTAAAGCCCAAACTGGATAGAAATCCATGAATTCCGTCGTACCATGTCCTGGGTTCCTGTTTCAAACCATACAGGGATTTCTTCAATCTACACACATGAGACTCCCTATCATGTGTCTCAAAACCAAGTGGTTGCTCCACACACACTTCCTCTTCTACTACACCAATCAAGAAAGCAGTCTTGACATCCATCCGGTGTATCTTCCCTTTCATCACTACAGCCAGAGCAAGTACTGATCTAATGGAAGTGTATCTGGCTACATGTGCAAAAGTTTCTTCATAATATATTCCTTCTTTCTGGAAGAAACCACGAGCCATGAATCTTGCTTTATATTTCTCTATGCTGCCATCTGCAGCATGCTTGATCTTGTAGATCCATTTGGAAGTTACAATGGACTTCCCTTCTGGTCTTGGGACAACATCCCAAACATCATTCTTCATGATCAATTGATACTCTTCAATCATAGCCTCCTTCCATTATTTCCTTTCTACCACTTCTTCGTAGTTGGAAGGTTCTTTATAAGTAATGTCACATAGCAAGGCTACATAACTGGAACAGGACCTAGTTCTCTTTCTTCCTCTGTGTGTTTCTTCTGAAGCTCCATATCTTTCTACACCTTGGATAATTTCACGTACCTAAGCAGGTTTCCTATTATGAGGATTCTTCTCCTGAGGTGGATCTTCAGGTTCTTGAGATTCTTCTAATTCTCAATCTTCTTCTTGAATTTCTTCGTTCATGGTTGTATCATGAATTCTGGGTGCTTCTGTTTCTTCAGGTTCTTCAGCCGGTCTCTTCCTAGATTTTATGTAGGTTGACTCCTCATCAAATGTTACATCTCTACTAATGTAAATCTTCTTGAATCCCTGGGAGTATATTCTGTAAGCCTTCGAGCTTTCAGAGTATCCCACAAATATACCCTTCTTTCCTTAAGGATCTAACTTCATCCTCTTTTCTTTCAGAATGTGTATGTATACAGGACAGCCGAATATTTTGAGATGGCTGACTTCTAGTTTCTTTCCAGAGAAGACTTCTTCAGATGTCTTGTTCTCGAGTACTCTATGTGGAGTACGGTTCCGTTTATACACCATTGTTCTAGTAGCTTCTACCCATAGATGCATGGGAAGATCTTGATCAAGAAGCATGGCCCTTGTTGCTTCCATGATCATTCTATTCTTTCTTTTTGCAATCCCATTCTGTTGTGGATTATATGGATTGGATAACTCCCTCTTAATCCCTGAGTCTTTGCATAGCTCTTTGAATTCATTTGATGTGAATTCTTCTCCATTATCTGATTGAAAGGTCTTGATCTTCTTTTCTGTGTGATTCTTGATCAAGGCTTTGAATTCCTTGAACTTGCTGAATACTTCATCTTTGTTCTTCATAAAGTATATCCATGCTTTTCTAGAAAAATCATCAATAAAAGAAACAAAGTATACATACCCACTTAGTGAACTGGATGACATTGGACTGTATACATCAGAGTGGATGATTTCGAAGATTCGTTTTGCCTTGCTCTCACTACTTGGAAATGTTTTCTTTGTGTTCTTCCCTTTCGCACATCCTTTGCATACACCTTCATGTTTTGTCTGCATTTCTGGGAGACCTTCAACAACTTTATTTGCAAGTGGTAGTGCTCTGTAATGCACATGTGCAAGCCTTCTATGCCAAATCTCATTTGTTTCTACCGAGTCATGAACCAAAGCTTGTTCTGGTTGGCCCTTCAATTTGTATAGTCCTCCTTCTTGTTCCCTGATCACTACTGCATCATCGAAAGACTTTCCCTTTGGCCACATGAGGACTTGGCCATCTACAAATGCAACCCTCATTCCTTTTGCATCCAATGCAGATATGGAGAGGAGGTTCTTCTTTAGTCTAGGTACAAACAATACATCTTTTATCTTGATAGACTTTCTAGAGTCTATCTTGTATGAGGATTCACCACTACCTTTTATTGGATACTGGTAGTCATCTCCGAGTTTCACCTTGTGAGGTGATTCATGTTCAAATAGTTTCATAAAGGATTCCTTGAATCCTATCATATGTTTGGAAGCACCACTGTCTATAAGCCAATAATTGCTGCCATGTGTGATAGTTCCTATGAGAGCAGAAATTAGAACATATTCTTCATCACTTCAAGAATCATCACTGTCTTGTCTATTTCTCTTTCTGGAAGGTTCATCATCCTCTGTAGCATGAGCATGATGTTTTCTCTTGTTTCCCTTCTTCTTGTGAGAGCTACTTTTGTTTCTAGGACAATCTATAGCAAAGTGTCCTCTTTCATCACATGTATTGGAAAATGAACTTAGACTTATCTCTAGGCTTTCTAAAGTTATTCCTTTGATGAGAGTGCTTACCTTTGTGGTGGCTAGATCTAGTTTTCTTATATTGTACTATGAGAGATTGATCTTCACTTCCCATCTTTTATTTTGGAGCTGCTATCTGATCTTCTTCTTCGGAGCATTCTTCCCATAGTCTGCTAAACTTGAATAACTTCTTTCTGGCACAGATCCCTTGAATGAAAGAGTCCCATGTCCTAGGGAGACCATTCAAGGTGTTCATTACAATCTCTGCATTCTCCACTTCTTCATCTACTGCTTCAAGTTGTTCTTTGATCTGGGAGACCCTTGTGAGTATGACTGTATGGCCTTCGCATTCTGGATCTTTACATTCTTAACTGGTTTCTCAAGGTCATCTTCTGGTTTATGTTCTTTCCTTCAAACAATTTGGTTAGGGCATCAAACATAGCTTTAGGTGTCTTTAGGGAGGACACTTATGGTATGAGGTGATCCTTGATTGAATCAGCAATAATACTCTTAGCCATAGCCAACTTATTCTTGTGTAAGGCCTTAGTCTCATCTCCCTCTGGAACTAGAATCTCCTGATTGATGTAGGAATCCAACTCATTTTCTTCAAGGACCAAGGAGATCCTATACTTCCATGCTTGGAATTTATTAGCTCCCTCAATTTTTTCATCAAGCTTGGTATGATGATACATCTTAACTGAGAACCTCAAATGGAAATACAAAAGATTTAGATCTTACCAGGTCAAGATGTCGGATCTGAATCTGGAGCTGAATTTCCGTAGTGTTGGTTTAAGAGAAGATTACGGTTTGACTTTCCCAGAGTTTTGTCCAACCAAAATATTTGATCTTGATCTCTAAACTTAGATTTTGAGGAGGAGACCAATCCAGGCTTAGGATCACTGAAAAAGTCCACTTCTGTGGAAATCCATAGTTTCCAGCAGCAGTGTTGGTTCAAAAATTGAAAATGCTCAGAATCAGATTATGCTTCGATAGAAAGATGCACCCTAGAGAGGAGAGTCATCCCAATCTTCTTTTGCTGAAAATCTGTGTAGAGAGATCCAAAAAGTAGGAATCCCTAGTTTCTGCAGTTGCACAGTGTCTTCTTCTCAAGTTAGCTCTAATACCATGTTACATTTTTATCAATTAAGCTAGCATTAACTTAGGATCTTAACTGAGAGAATAACAAGCACAACAATCAAACACATAAGACAATGAACACAAATATTTTCCTCGGGGAAACAATAAAGGAGAAAATCCCACAACTTGCTCAGAGATAGAATCAGCACCAAATAGAAAATCCCCAAAACAGTAAGATGATATCCCGAAACCAGTAGCATCTTTCTCTCTATCCCCGGCAACTTCTTCTTCTTCAGCTATGCGCTACAACTGAGTGTGAGTGAGTGTGTGATAAATAGGGAGGATCACTCTCTATTTATACTAATTCCCAACTTGACAATGACTCACTAGGGCCAACTTCTCTAGGAGAGTCTAATAACCCTAGTGCCCTAGAACTATGGGGACTTTAACCCTTGAACAATAGGAGGGTTACCCACAATGACTTGACATGACTTGTTTACATTATAGAACCTTCCGATAGGAACATCAAGGAATGACATGACTCAAATACATTATAGACACTTCCCGGAATAAACATCAGGGTACAAGACATAATATATACAAGTGAATACATTCTGAAGTTACAAATACATCAACAAACCCTTCCTATACATTGATGATAAACTTTCATTTGTTGCATGCCGCATATGTGGACCAAATATATTTGAGAGAGTCTTTTTTATGTTATGTTGAATTTGTGTTTATCCCACTAGTTATATTATGTTGACTTTTGTTATGTTGGCTTTGTGGTTAGCCCACTTGTTATGTTATGTTTACTTTTGTTATGTTGACTTTGTTGTTAGCCCAGTTGTTCTTTTATGTTTATGTTTAACCATGTTTGTTTGTTGATTTGTGGTTATCCCTCTTATGGTTAGCTTTTTTGTTGACTCTTATTTTAGCTATGTTCCCTCCTTAATTTGGTTACTTACCACTTAGATTTTACTTATAAAATGATGACATCATTCCTAGCCTATTTGTAACAAAATCCCTAACGTCACTTAGAAGGTCCTTCTAGGAGGTCTTTGAAAATAAATAAGAACTAGTATATCCTTTGTTGAGAGAGATGTATTTGTGGAACTTTGAGTTGTGTTTTGGAACCACTAATCTATGGGTTTCAATCACACTTATTTATGACATCAAGTGTTTCAAGGATGTATCTGCTTAAGCGTTATTTGGTTTTTGGGTCTACTTGCAACTTTACTTAGCATTATCCTTTATGAGGGTTTCTATAAGATTTTTTGTTCTCCCTCCTTCACATGTGCAAGTCCATACTTCTGCTTGTTATTCCTCCTTTTTTGTTGTGTTGACTATATTTAACTATTTTGAGGGATACTTTAGCATGCTATTTGATTTTTTGGTGTTGATATTGATTGTGTCGTACCTATTTGAGTGACTGGTTCTTCTGTTGTACTTGTATGTCCTTTTTATCAACATTTATGGTATGTCTCTCACAAGTATGTTTATTACTTTAACTAAGGGCCAGTTTTTTCAAATTGTTGACTTTCCTTTGAGACGCAATATTTGATTTTAAAGTTAAATTTTGAGTACAAGGAAAGTTCTTCCCATCAGGTAAGTCATCAGATATGATTTGGTCATATTCTTCTACAATTTTGGTGCGTTGACTATATTTGACTGCTTGAGCGATACTTTGGCATGCTGATTATGAACCCCATTATAATGTATAGCATAGTTATTTTGTTATTTGATTTGTTAAGTAATCAGACACTAGTTACTTGGCCTACTTCAAAATAGAGTTCAACATTTCTCCATGAGACCTTGGTTTATGGTTGTACCTCACCACGTCAAGCGTTGTAGATAATTATTTTCTAAGGGGTATGGAGTGTTATGGACCTCCCTATTGGGTGTTTTATTGTCTAAATTAATCCACCTATTCTTTAATTATCAACTGGGGTTGGTAATCTTAGAGTTGACACAAAATATATGTGAAGGTAGAGGGTGTCGTATAAATATTTTAACAAACAAAAGATCGAAAGATCTTTCAAAATGAAAAACTGAGTCAAACGCCTAAAAATGCAATTATTAAAGTATTTAAACTGGAATAAAACTATTGAAAATAAGTTTTAAACTGAAATACAATCAGCAGTTGACTATTCAAATGGGAAACTAGGGTACAAGGAAAACTTAACTTATAAGCAACTAGAAAAATTAATAGAATAAGCGAGTAGAAAACTTAATAAAAAAAACTTAAAAAGAAGAAAGTAGAAAACTTAATAAAAGAAATATCTTTAGGTTTTATCCTACAAGTTCTTTCAACAATAACACAACATAAAAAAGACAGCCTAAAAACATATTGAGGAAAACATATATAACCTTAAATTTTGCAAACAAACAAACAAATCAATTCAAAAGGAATAAACACAAAACCATACAACAATAAAAGAAAATCAGAAACAAAACTTAAGAATAACTTAAACTTCGTTCAAGGTAAAAGAAGTACGGAAAAATAA
The DNA here is from genome assembly GCA_001517045.1 of Pseudotsuga menziesii. Classification (NCBI taxonomy): domain Eukaryota; kingdom Viridiplantae; phylum Streptophyta; class Pinopsida; order Pinales; family Pinaceae; genus Pseudotsuga; species Pseudotsuga menziesii. The sequence continues at coordinate 430,811 of LPNX010214758.1, read as the reverse complement.
TAAAACTTTAATAAATCAATTAAAATAACTTAACTTTAACTTTAATGTTAAACATAACTGTCATCTAACTATTACAGTCAAAACAAAATTCATACATTCACAAAACAAAACTAAAAACAATCTTAAAACACATAAAAAAACACTAAAAACAGAACTAAGGGCTGAATGAAAGACTGAACTATGGGTCTGAAAGGGGTGGCTGAATAACAGACTAAACAGGTTGTCCGAATGACAGTCTATACAGTTAAAATGGTAAAAACTAACCTAAATGAACTAATCTTCAACTGAAGCCATGCAGATGTAATTATAATGCATCAGAACAGTAAATAAACATATTTAACAGCAAATTAACCTTAAACTAATTCGTGAACATAAGGAATCATTGCATATTAAACTAATGAATAAACTGGAAATTAACTTGCATAAATTCAAAACAGGAAAAGAAATAACAGAATTGAATCTATTCTAAATTCATAAAACAACTTATTCTATATTCTTGAAAACAAAGACTGAAAGTAATGCTGGAAATGAAATAACTGGAAACAAAATGACTGAAAGCAAATAACTGAAATCAAGCTATGCATGCATCTAACTAATTAAATTTTGAAATAAAACTAAGTTAATGTATTACAGAAAACAAATAAAATAGCATTTACTATAATCTAATGGAAGCAAACTAGAAATTAAACTAGACTAGCTAAAACAAAAAAGAAACTAAGCTAAACAAAGAAAAAGAACCTCTAGTTGATGAGGTCCCCTCTCAGCAATCAGGGGTGATGCCTGGCTAACTTATACTTAAACGCAATCTTCAACAGCAATGCATACATCTCTTTATTCATATGGTGGAAAAGAAATACAAAGTTCAAGAGTAAATCAAGGCAAGAACTCTTCTCCTAACTCCACTAATTGACTAATTTTCTAGCTAATTGAGCTCTCTCACAGAGGCTGCTTTATATAATGTTTTACAGGGATAAGAAATTATACCCTTTAGTGGTCAACTTCTTTCTAAATGTAGTCAACTATAATGTATTTTAAATGATCATAGGCCAGCGCATAAGCATCTCCCTTCTTCAGTGCAAGTCTGGTTCATTTCATTGGATAGCATACACACAGGGTCCTTCTCCAGTGCAAATTATCTACATAGGTGGTGCATGAATCCTTCTTCAGCGTGAACATGGAATGGTGGTGAGCCAAGGTAGTGTACAAAATGGGTCTTTTAGAATGCAGGTCGTTCTATTCTTTAAACGCACATACTGGTGGTACTTTGGAGTCAGGCAGAGGAGGCCACGAGCGACCCTTCTAGTTGGATGATCATGCTATCACCTGGGCAGGTGGCCAACAAAGTGGTTTGCAGTTGTTTCATGTTTTAAATTCCTGAAATTAATTCTCAGCAGCACGCAGTCTGATGGGAGATCTGGACAGAGTGTTGAATGGAAGGTTGGGACGTGATCTGGATACACTGGGCGTCGATCTAGGGCAAATGAAGTGTCTATCTGTTGGCAAGCTTCAGGACTGGAGTCTTTAGCAACAAATTTTGACGTCTGGCAAACCACCAGCGAGTTTCACACGACGGGCTGAATGACGAGCTGGACATGCTGTGCGAAAAGCAGGCTGAATGCATTTTGCATATTAACTTGGCCAAAAGAGATTATAAAACCTACAAACAATTATACAAACTAATTAATACATCAAATATTCTTCAATAATGTTATTTTCTATTAGTAAAAACCATAAAAAATGATAATAATAAAATAATTTTATATAAACCTTAAAAACACTTATACCTGAAGTTGAATAATAATCTGCATGACATACAACATACAAAAGACGATAAAATATGTATTTAAATGAATAATTTATCTGCCAAAAATGATAACAAATCGAGGATCAACACTCCCTAGGTGTAATGTGGGGGAAGGAGTCCATTATAGTAATACTAGACGCCATTTAACGTAAATAGGAGTAGGTCCATTATGGTTGTGATTAAGGACCACTATGGTAGTTATTAGTGAATAAATATAAAGGGACCTCTTTAAATAAGGTCCACAGGGTACTTGGGAGGTTATTATGGTTGTACTTGTGTTGTGATATATAAATAAGTTTGGATTCCTTCTTATGAGTAATGCATGGAAAATATTTTATTTGCGTCTTATCTCATAGGAGGTTTCCCCATTGAAGATACTAGTGAACATGAGTGGAATCCTTGCATACAAATATCAATTGTATTGTGTTTCCATACCTTAATGATTTTGATATTAATAAGATTTGGAGAAAATATAACATCCACTTGAATCCCCTAAAGTGTGTATTTTGTGTCTATTATCACTCCAAGAAAATCTCTAGGTTGCAGCTCAAGGATGCCTAGTAACTTAAATGCTTTTAGAGGTTTGATAATATGGTGCAAAGATGGAGAACTTATCATGCTGGAAGATTCATACATAAAACAGATATATATAAATGGATAATCATAGCAAGGAAAGTACTTATAATTCAAATCATCAATATGCCAATAGGATGATAGCTATTTGACATCAATTAACCTGAATAAACCTGAATAACACATTCAAGCATAAGCACAGAATAGACAGAAAATGGAAGTTGAACATATGATAGCAGAAGAGCTTATATTAGGTCATGAGCAATATGAGAAGCTTGACAATAGTAATGGTCTACAAGTCGCCGAAGTTGAACCCTTTCAATAACATAAGTATTAGGTTTTATAGCCTTTACAAAAATATTCAGATCTTGAAAAATTGGATCTGATTTACTAAAAATAGGCAAAATAGTTCTTTTTGCATAATTAGGTCAAAAAACCCTAATTTAACTACTAGTATATCTAACTGTAGAACTCGTTCACTGTTTGAGCATTCTGATAATTGAAGTGAGTATTGGGACTAAACTTCCATTGGACCTCTTCTAGATAAGTCATTGTTTTACTTAGACAGTTTAGTGTTGGTGACCCTTTCTTCATTTATGCCATTGCAAAACTGAAGCATACCTTCCCTGATGTTGTTCTTCAGTGCCCTTCATCTTTATACTTTGTCCCTGAGCTATTCATGTTTGCCCAAAACCAGTTCTTCGTGCAAAAATTTGATCCTATTCCTCTTTCTGCTTTCGGTGGTTAAGAGGTCAAAATATCGGATCTGTTAGCTGCCAAAAGTGCTGCTTTCGGTGGATAATGAACTGCCTCAACATCTACCTAAGCCACCGAAAGCCCTATTCTGCAAAAATTCTTATGGAACCTCCAAAATTATTCTTTCAAGTTTTGTTTGCTTATCTTTTTATTCAGCAGGCTCCATTTTAGGAAGGTTAGCAGCATCCTGGCTTGATTCTGGAGGCTGAAGGCTTACTGCAACTTCAGCTAGGGTTTCCAATGTGAGATAAGTGATAGGGTTTGGCTTGGCATCCTTCATATGCAACCTCTGAATTCTGATAACTCTATACAGACTTGTGTTGTCCTTCAAGTATCTTTTGTTTAGTCTTTTTAGAAAGATATACCTTTCTCTCATCTCCAGGTAAGAATTGTGCAAATGCTTATTCCTCTTGGTCAATATAGCATTGTTTTTCTTTATCTGTCTTTATAAAATTTCCATTTCATACACTTGTCTCAGTAACTGATTTATCCTTTGTGTCTTGGGCTTGCTAGAGGAAGCCTTCTTTGCTGGTTCATCTTGCTCTTTTGGTGTAGGTGATGGGAGTCGTTCAATATCTGCTTCAACCTGCACTGCTAGGTCAACACCGTCATCTCTTTCCTCTTCTAAATCTGAGTAGGGCAAGTTCAAAATGTTCCCACTATGTGTTGTGAATTCCTGGCCTTTTTCACTGAAATATAGGTTTATTTTGACCTGCTTGGCTTTAGAAGAGGAAGGAGGTTGTTCTGTTGTTGTTGGGGATATAGCCCTTCTCATCCTTTTTCCACTCCTTGGGGTGCTAGACTTTTTCAAAGGAGACTTTCCCTTTTCTTCTGGTTGTAGGCCTATTTCAAAGCCATTCCAAAATAAGAAATATGCCCATGCCATATTTCTCCTCTTCAGCAATTCTTGGATCAGGATTTGGATAAGACCATGATGAGACAATCTTCTAGCAATCTTAGTTGGTTGAGCCTTCACCTGGTGTGCCATTTTTTCCAAGCTCCTGTGTAAGTAGAAAGGTAAATTCAGTGGGATTTTTCCTGTGAAGTGGTTCATTCATTTGAAATGGTAAATCATGGCCCTGATGTATCTTCCTTCACAAGTTATATAGACCACAATGGCCTTCAGTAATTGCTACCACCTCTCTTCTAGCCAGGAGTATGGGACACTTTTCTTCCACACCACCCCTCTATGCTCAAGCTTCAGATAAGATCTGAACTCTACATCCTTTGTAATGGTGGTTTTAAACCACTTCTCCCTAGTGCTAGGGAGTTTAGTCACTTCAGCAATTAGGGTTTTATCTACCATAAATTCTTCCTTACCTATTATTTCCTTGGATCCATCGAAAGAGAGAGCAAATTCCTCAGCTACCTGTTGGTGTGAACCTTGAATTTTCTCACAAAACTTATAGCAGCCAGCATCTTTGAAGAACTGGTAGAATTCTGGATGTGCCTCCAGGTAGCTGATATCTCCCAACTCTTTCCTGAGTGCAGGCCCTCCCTTCTTCATTTGCTGAATGTGCTCCTGAGTGCCTGCAAAAAATTCAATTCAAATTCTATGGAAGAATTTTTAGTAGGCTGACTCTCAAAGGTGGTTTCTAGTGGTGAGGATTCCTATAATTGAAGGTGGAGTGTACTAGATGATTGGGCACTGATTATGAGGGTTTTAACTGCATGAGAAATGCTTGGGTGAGAGGACAATGGCTTTTGTTGATATTTTTGAGACCCCTTTCCCAGCAATCATGTTTAATGCAAACTAGATACCCAGTGGAGATATTTTGTAGTTCTTTGGACAGATGGAGGGAAGACTAGGGTTTCAAATCACATCGGTCCTCTTCAGCTGGACAATGACCTCCTCAATCATTTACTTACACCTTGATGTATTTTTCATGTCTTTTCAATGGTTTATAATGCCCTCTTATGATCGCTATTGTGTTGATGAGCCTTGATTTGATAGGTTTTTAACCGTTTGTTCTTTTGGCCTCTTCAGCGGTTAAGGGCCCCCAGGAAATTGTCTACTAGCCGCCAAAAATAAGGCTTTTAGTGGATAATGAAATGCTAACCTATTCGCCTAAGCCACCGAACCTTTATTTCCAAATTGTGTTGTAAAACTGTCTTTCAGTGGATTGTGGTCTCTCCGGATATCTTCTTTTAACCGTCGAAAGACAGGCATTTTGGTGGCTAATGAATCATCAAAGCTTTCACCTAAGCCATCGAAACCAATTTTTTCCCCAATGCCTTTCACTTGCTTTCGGTGGTTAACGCCCTCCTTCAACCTTTTGCTAAGCTGCCGAAACCAACACTTTTTGATGGCTAATGAACTGTTTGAAAGCCTCACCTAAGCCACTGAAAGTCCTTTTATCAAATAATCGATTGGGCCCACTTTCAGTGGTTAACCCTGATCTTGCGTTAAAATTTGAGCTGCTGAAACAAAGCTTTTTCAGTGGCTAATGAGCTGTTGAAAAACCCACCTAAGCCACTGAAAGCTAAAACTTTCAATTTTCTCAAATATAGAAAAACCAGAGACCCTCAATTTGTTAGTCATCTTTAAATATTTCATAACATGGCTTGAATTCTTCATCCTATCAAAATAAATTTATTTTGGGAGATAACAGTTTCCTAGTTGGTCACTTACTAGGATTCATCATGTCTCACAAAGGGATTGATGTGCATCCTATGAAGGCTCATGCCATCTTGAATCTTCCCCCCAAGGTACTCTGAGCCAATTACAGATCCTCCAAGGCAAGGCCAATTTCCTTCGCCAATTTATTCTAGACTACGCGACAAAATTCCATGGGCTCTTATGCTTTCTCTGTACCAACATTCCTTTTGTATGGGATGAGCATCTGCAAGGCACTTTTGACACATTGAAACAAGCTCTAGCTTTTGCTCTGTTCTTGTCTCCTCCTAACTTCACTAAGGATTTTATCCCTTATGTGTTGACATATGAAAATGCTATCACTGGTGTCTTGGTTTAAGAAGATGATGATCATCAAGAGCACATGATTTATTATGTCAGTTAAAAAAAAATTGGACCACCTTTACATTACTCCCATAAAGAGAAGATGGCTCTTGCCATATTCTTTTTGATACAGAATCTCTATCACTATATCCTTTTGAGCCGAACTCGATTCATGGCTGATCCCAACCCCATGCGTTATCTCTTGAGTTGTCTCCTTGTCCAATGTCACACTTCCAAGTGGATTGTCATTCAACAAGATATGAATTGGAATTTGTCGCACCAAAAAGCACCAAATCTTTGGCATTAGCTTCATTAATGGAAGACTTCCCTTCGTCGTCTACCTCACCACCTATCACAATCAATATTCCTAACGAATTCTTATTTTTTGTATCTATGGAAGACCCATGGTATGGGGGCATTCTCCTATACTTTCACACACATAAATTTTGGACCCATTTAATCCATGAAGATCGTCATTGCATCTAGCACCAAGCTGCTCGATACTTCTTTATTGGTGATGTCTTGTACCGCTGCGATGTTGAGATCACATTGCATTGTTTCCTCACCCACAATGAATCTGTACAAGTTCTCAATGACTATCATAGTGGAGCCTGCAGTTTCCACCTCTCTATTTTTGTGACCGCTCAATAGATACTCCGTACCCATTATGTATGGCCATCCATCTTTGTCGATTGCATCCATGAAGTTAAACACTTCCGCAATTGTTATCTCTTTGTTCCAAAATAAAGGACACCTCCTGCATCACTACAGCCTGTCGTCACAGTCGGTCCCTTCTGCAAATGGGAAATTGACTTCATGACCTGTAACCCTCCTTCGGCCAATGGCCACAAATACATCATTGTGACCATTGATTACTTTACCGAATGGGTTGAATCCATGCCTAATTTAAACTGTAAGGTTGATACTGCAGCATGTTTCCTTTTTAACCACGTCATCACTCATTTAGGTGTCCCTCAATAGATAGTCTCAGACCACGGTTCTCATTTTGAGGACACTGTTTGGACAGAGCTCTCCACCATGTTAAAGTTTGAACACCAGTATTCCTCTGCATATTACCCTCATGGAAATGGCTAACTTGAGGTTGTCAACAATATACTCAAAACCATGCTCCAACGAATGGTGGAAAAACACAAATCCAACTGGAAGCACTTTCTCTTTTCCTCCCTCTGGGCCTACTGGACATCGACCAATCCCACCACTGGTTTTACCCCATTTCACTTAGTCCATGGTGTGGAATCGGTTCTTCCCATCTAATTCTAGATTATGTCACTATTCCTTGCCTTCAAACTTCTACATGATACTTCATCATTATAGAAACACCTACTTATGCTTGAACATACCAATAAGGAACATCGTGCTGCTCTCCAAATTATTGAAGCGGCTAAGACTCAGTCGAATTCCCACTATGACTCCCACATCCATCCATGCACCTTTAGTGAGGGGGACCTAGTCCTCATCTACTACCAAGCCAATGATAAGATAGGGAAAGGGAATTTTTATTCCATGTGGTATGTCCCATATGTCATCCTCTGATGTATCGGCAAGGGGGAATATCTCCTTGCTTACTCTGACAGCCATCTCTTGAAGAATCCCCACAATGGGCTCTACCTCAAGAGATTCTATGCAAGAAGTCACTCACCATGAGTACCCTTGTATCATATTTTTTCTTTCTTGTTTCACATTTTTTTTGCCACGAGTCTCGCAATTTGTTTCCTTCGTTGCTCCAAATGGATCCTACCTCACCTTGCTATGTTGGTTTCACTAAAGGATCAAGTAGATGGTCTCCTAATATTTCCTTGGCTGCATGGATCATTTATTCCTCATCACATGAGTTGATCCATATCGATGGAATGTGTGTTGGTGTTGCTACAAACAACTAGGCCGACTACAGTGGTGTCATTGGTCTCCTGACCATCGCCCTTCACTTGGGTATACGTCACCTTGATGTCTTCTTTGACTCCCAGCTGCTTGTCTCCCAATTGAATAGCTATTGTCAAATACGTGATCATTGCCTCTTTAGAAAGTTCCTATGCACTAGACACTTGGTTAGACATTTCAATTCCATTTCATTCATCCATGTTCCCATAAGTCTCACTAGTGTAGCATACCAAATGGATAATGGTGTTCTAGAGTGTCACATCAATCATCGCATATAGGAAATAAATTGCATTATGCATCATCATATATTCATGCATACATATGTCATATACATCATATAGGCATCATCACATAAATAGACTCATAAAAAACCATAAAAATATAAAAAGGTGCATTCACGTGCATCTATATCATAAATATCATGTTCAATACAAAAAAAGAAGCTCCACATGCTTTCTCGGCTGATCATACATATCATACAAAAATCCCCATGCACCAACACATTGGATGAAACATCACAAGCTACTAATCCAAGCCATCCTCCTCTGACTCGGTGTCCTTGTATGAGTCCTCTTCATCCGATCTCTCCTTCTCCATTGGCACATCACCCTGTGCCACCGCTCTAACATACTCAACAAAAAAGGTGATCCTCCTCATGAGAGAGATCCACTCTAGAGGATCCTTGTAGCATGCGGTGATTAGATCATCTTCAAGGTACTGCCACCCATCATCGGTGAACCCCTCTGCAAACCTCTCCATGTCCAGCCACAGTGATTCCAATTTCATACTCTGTCATTGTCTCTTCCCATGAGAGGGTGGATCTAAACCCTCCACCCTACCCCTGCGTCATTGGTACCCCGCTAGAGGGTGTGGTCCCATGTCTGCAAAATGCACATAGTATGTAATCAGTATCTATCACACACATGATCTAGCTACCACTATGTTTGTAAACTATATATTATTGAAACCACAAAGCGTCATGTATACATACTGTTAGGTCTCCACACTTTTCCTATAGCTCGAGGCATATCCAGATCTCCCCAGTAGTCCATGATTACATATGGATAGTCCTGTATGAGGATAGGAAGTTGTCGCCACTTTGCAAAAATATCTTGGGTGAAGAAATGACCTGCTAGACTACATCCCCCAATACTTATTTTTGGGCCATTTTTCAGAGTCACCTCGATTTGTGTACCACCACATGAATCATTCCTTGTACGTATTGGCATGTTCACAAGCCATCTTCTCCATCCATATTGCAAAAGTGGCCTTATTTTACCATTGTACATCATCCCGTAAGGAGGCCCCATCAGTGTTCCACTATTATTCATACCATCCATACTCACAAGATCACCCTTTCGGTACATCAAACACTTCCTCCTTGCCTAACTAACCATTACAGAGTTTTTTTTAAGATCTTGTATGACTCCTAAAAAAATGAAAATATTGTTGAGCATGCTTTCTTCCTTTCACGCTCATTAAAGTATTTTAAAGGGTGCCTATGTGGCCTCGTTTATGTCCTTTTTCAGACTATGTAGACTATTTAAAGAAAAGGAACACCCTGGCACCTTCCAGCCAGGAACGTTTCCATGTGTACCCTTTTATGCTCTGTCGGGTATCGAGACCGTACTATATGAAAAATCTTACTTACAGGTTGTATTTAATCTCTATTCCAACCCTCTCATAAAGAAAAGATCACTGAGCAATCTTGGTTTCATTCACGCTCATAAAACTATTTGAAGGATCGTCCAGTCAATATAGGTTTAACATTTTTTGTCCTAATTCAACTACCAACAGAAAAGACTCTCTGCCCCTTTCAGATGGGAGAGCTCTCCTTTGTACACTTTATCTTTTGGGATTATGATACTATTGTATGAAAAAGAGAAACATTGGATTATTCTTCATGTTTTCATAATCTCTAAAAATGAAAACACCATCGAGCATTTACTGTCTCAGGCTCGACAAAAATCCATGAGATAGTATCATATTGAGCATATGTCTATCCCTTCTTCGTGCTCCTTAAACTATGAAGAAGGCCCAAATAGTGTCTCTAGGCGCCCACACATATTACATATGGTCCCACATTATGGAATATTCCCCCCATTGGGTCACCTTTGTTCAAAGTACTCTGCAATGAGTCACCCTTGGATCCCCTAGATATCACTATTCCAGTAACTCTCCCAAGTATTTACCATTGCAGTTATCTCCCTGGTTTCAAAGTTATGATCCCTTTCCCATGATTCAGTTTCATTTGATGTCAGGTCATCCCTATCGTCATACTCTGAACAAAGGAAGTTTGAGTCCCCCATACTCCCTTGGCCCTGTTCCCCACTCAGTCTATCAGTCCTCTGACTATTGCACATATCTAGTTATCCCCCTTGCACTTCTATCAAGGAAACATCATTACCTTGTTAGTTTCAGGTCTCCCTCTATCAACGTCAACACATCTATTCCAGAGGATATACCCAAAGGTCCCTGTATCTTGGTTTCATCCACCTCGTTGATGAGTCCCTTGGACCACTTGGAAGGAGTCCTTAGTTCCTTTTGGTCTGGTTATGTCTCTTATGCTCGACTTCAACTCCATCATCACACCATTGAGATTCATACAAGGTATTGGTTCTTTCATTATTTGGTCGAAGACCCCGGTCATCACCTGACTCTAGCACATTGGTGAGTCTATTTTGGGACCCATACAGTTTCATGTCCCTTGTGATTTTCAGGCTGCATTGGAAACAGTGTCTGGAATCTCCCCAATGTCGGCTTCTATATATCTCTAGTACTTGATTTTGTTTATTGTACCATAGAGACTCTTACTCTGAGTCCTTGATTCCATTCAGTTATGTACACTCCCAGATCCAATAGAGCATCAGTTGTTGTGATATTACATTCTATGAGAATTCCATTGTTCCTATGTACCAATTCTTCATATTAATATTTGTATTCATCCTCCCATTGAGCCTACAATTAGTTATCATTGTTATCACATTTTTCCCTTGATCCTATGATGTCTATCAGCCATACGATGAGCTCCCACCCTCACACATCAAGGGGAAATCTGTTAACACCAAAAAATGTCCACCTAGCTCTCCATGGTCTAAACCATAGTCACACATCATATTCCCATCATTATTTCCTCCATTTTAACCTTCACAACTAAAATTACACCAAATATGGTCCAAAACAATATTACTCCTCCTCCATAAATGAAGGGAAGTTGAGAATTTATTGTGATTTATCCCCACTCTCTCCAGAAAGGACCAAAAAACCCTAAAAATGAGAATGGGTCAAAAACCATAGATAAATACCATCCACAATAAAATACCATGGGTCAAAATACCTTGGACCACCCTATAAATACATTGTGAAAGTCTCACCATAAACCCTTCTAGTCACACTTTTTGGCCACTCCAGAAAAAATTTACATTGCATGTCATTACTTTTCTCCATCATCCCTATATTTTGCAACACCATTTACCATGGTGTATGTTGAGCTTTCTCCATAGCGATTCAGATCCATTCCCCCTACCTAACAACCACTAGTGGAGTAGACTAGATACCAAAACCGTGCAGCTGCGGGACGATTTCCTCAGATGGATACGGTGGCCCAACTTCAAAAGAAAGGTATTTTTTGTTCTTGTTTTGCATTAGTTAGTTGAATATATCTGAAAAATTAAAAATATTGTTACTATGGTCATTTCTTGTTGTTATTCAAAGTCGAGTAATCCTTTGCACCATTGAACTCTACCCTACGATCTAGATGATCTAGAGTAGGTGATTTTGCACATAGTAGGGGAGAAATCCCCACAATACATGCGAAAATGACCAACAAAGATTGCATTTCTTATTATTGACATATCCTATTGTTAGGTTTCCAAAAAAAAAATATTTTGCTTCTTCCAAATTGATGAACAAATGAAAAAAAATAATTAGGGGGGAAAGGAAATGAAAATTTTATTCTAACCAAATTAAAGGAATCATTACATAGGAATGAAAGCATATCACCTCAAATGCATTGAAAGTGGCCTCAAACATTCCCTCCTTAGTAGTCCTTCTCACTTCGGGGCTCTCTTAAATATAGAAATGTTCTTGGCACTCCTCCTTCAATCTCAATTTAGCAACATGACTTTCATATGATGGTGATATTAAGACAAGAGTTTGTCATCATAACAATACAATAATGGAGAAGTGGGATTCGTTCAAATAGGCAACTAAATCCAAAGAAGGCACCAGTAGCTCATAATTCTATCAATTTGAAGGTTGTTGAAAATGGAGGATGGATTTATTTATAAAAAAAATCGATCCTCTTTTTAAGGGAATGCAATAACCCTATGGACACTTAAGACTCCAAAATTAAACTTTTAGTTTGACCAAAATTAGTTCCACCTTGACAAGTTGTCATGGGTATATTAGAATTAAATGAACTATGAATATTTGCATTTTCATGTGTTTTACAAAGTAACACTCGTTTTGAAGGATTATATGTTTTCTTAGTGCTAGTTTTGATGAGTTAAAGTTGTTATAGCTATTTTTTATTGAGAAATGTGTGTTGTTAGAATTTTATACACTAACAATTTCGTTTTCCTCTAATCAGTTTTTGGGTTGAATTGTTTTAGTGTTTTTGTGGTTGTTTGTTGAAATGATTTTTATTTTATTTATTTATTTTAGGATAGTTAACCATCGGATATCCAACATATATCAGCATTGGAATCATAGCACGACCATTAGAGACCATTTGGAAATACCACTTTATACATGATGTTTTTCATTGGATATCTGACGCCCCTTTATCAGATAGGAAATTATCTAAGAAGGGGGAAGCATCGAATACCCAACGATCCACTGCCAGGTAGTTGACAGTACAAAAACAATATTGCATCAGATACCTATAGCATAATCATCAGATACCGAATGAAATGAACACGGGGAAGCATCAACTATCCAACGAACTTCCTTCGGGTAGTTGACGGTCCAACGAATCCATTGCATCAAGTACCAAATGAAACATCATTAGTTAGTGGACTCATCAACAAGAGGTAAGCATTGACTATCTAATGAATTTACATTGGGTAGTTGAAGGTTCAACAAAACCACTACATCGAGTACCTGATGAAACCTCATTGGGTATCCAAGGGACCAGTCAGAGGAGAGCATAAAATATATGACAAAAAACCATAGAATATATTAGAAACAACCATCAAATAATCAACAACAAAAAGAAATCTTTAACAAATATCCGACAGGATGTCGTCAAATATCTTATCTTTAACACTAGAAAATGTCAAAAGAAATATGTGATTGAGTGCTTAAATGTGTCGTTTATCTCATGTTCAAACCGTCAGATATCCCTCTCACATATCTGATGATAAGTGAAGAGTCAAATATCCGATTAAATTACACCAATGATTGTTGGACATTATGTTCATCGGATAATTGTTGGTGTTATTTCGATAATTAGACGAATGACCATCATATTTTTTCCATATGTAGTAGTGACCTTTTTAAGCAATGATGCAGGACTTACATCACAGTTATCATGCCAAAACTAGCATACATAATTTTTTCCCTATATTTACATTACATTTAATAGTACCCATGCAAATAACCATACGGTCCTAATTCCCTGTAACGATGTTCCATCAACATCGACATTGACAATAGCATGTTTACAAAATAGGTGTGTGCACCATTTCCAACCCCTTCATAATTTGAAACCCATGATGTCAAACCCCCACAAGCTTGAATAAATTGACCAATTTGAAAATATCAACCCATAGTCCATCATTTTGTAGTTGCACATTTACTCCCCCACTCCAATAGTTGATGCCATCAAATTTCTCGGTACATGTTATGATTCAGATTCACAATTGACCACTCATATCCTCATTAGAAATATACCAGTCACAACTCACTTATATCATAGATCCCACCAAGACATCAATGGGGGCCCTTCCCTTTGAAGAAACCAATTCCATTCACTCATTTCCACATGAACAATATACATGGCATTGATTCATGGGGCACCCATATTCATGTTTGCAAAACAACCATCACTTAATTTTGTAAAAATTTCCTCGACTCACTCAAAATTGTGGGAACTCCATCCATCATCAAATTGGTTCTCGACTCATAAAAAACCAAGGGGACCCCACACAAAACCATGGGGACCCCACTAATCATTATATGTACAAATGGTTCCCCAACCCACTCAAAACCATGGGAACCAACCTATTCTTTTGGAATAAACCCCCTAGTTTCCTTTGATAGATGTAGTTGAGTCTCAAAATCCCCAACATAGTCAGTTTTATCGGTTACCATGTCCCTCAGTGTTGTGTCCCCAACAAATCCCTTCATCTACAATTTGTCTCCCCCCATTACACTTTGTCCCTATATTTTGAATAATGCTATATTTTGAATAATGTTGTCATCAATTACTCCCCAAGTTTACATCAATTAAAGAAATTCATGATCCCCATCATTATCATCCAGTCTTGTGTCAGGTCAATAAATCCCATAGTTGGTCACAACATGATCTTGGTTTGTAGGATATTACCCTTGTCTTATCATGTACTTCAACTCTCATCGACACCATATTACCATATTCTGAGAGTTGTAGTAGTTACAGTGGTACCTTGGTATTCCTTTCAATCAATATAATGTATTGTCTCAAACTAAGTATGGAGAGTCATTAGTGCTCCCTAACTTAGTGGTATCCTATATGCTCAATGAAAAAACATTTATCGCATTAGGGAGATTTGTACATCTTTTGAAGGTACCAGTGTTCATATTTGAAAAATCATAGTGGTAGTACATTTGGAACATTAAAGTCCCCCATATAGTTACTTCACTAGTATTCTAGTCCCCCACCCCCGTGGGGTCTCCATAATCTTCACCAGTTCCACTTCTTCAACACCAGTGACATCATTTCCGAGATCAAGTACTCTTACATTGATTGAAGTTGACTTCATACATGTCCTAGAAGTCTTATGAGTAGACCCCTTGGTATTCTTATATTGTATCCACCTTGCAATATCTTCATGAGCATGGGTATTCCTGCCTCATTTGTATAACAAACCATTAGTTTCGAGCCCTTCACCAACAATATTCCCCCATGGAAGGAATCTATTCATCCATACATGATTTACAACACTCAAGAACACATGAGAGACCAAAATAAACGATGATGCATTATCGACCCTACAATACCCTCTAAACCTCATACATCAAGGGGCATCTGTTAACACTTAATTCTCACACTGATGCGACATCTTTTCAATTTACACAGTAAGGTGTCATCAACATATATCATGCATCCCACTGAAGACATCCTCATCAAAATCCAAGAAGCAACATGAATGAGAAATGCCAAAATAATAAAAAAAAAAATAGGCTATGTGGCCAACCCTCTTGTTAACCCAAAAAATCCCCCAATTAGCTCTACATGACCTAGACCACACAAATACATCTATTTCACTACCCTCATTGACCCCCACACCCTTGTAAAGGCTCAAAAACACCAAAAAGGGGCTTAAAAACCCATAAAAGAGCCTAAATAGCTCTCAAAGGGGCTAAAACCTCCAAAAGGGGGCCAAAACCCCTAAAAGGAGCTTTAAAAACCTAAAGGAGATAAAGAATGGCTTAAAAGGGCTTAAAGTCCAAAAAAGGGGCTAAAGCCTTGACCAAGGGCTTAAAACCCTAAAAACTCAGAAAAAGCTATAAATACAAGGGTGGGGGTCACTCTCAAAACATTCCTCATTTTCCTACCGTTACTCTGCCCGTGTGAGTACCTTGAGACCCATCTCTCTCAAGCCATTCACCCCTCCTGCTCACTTGCCCCATTAGCCAAATCCCATTCCATAGAGAGGTAGCTTCCTGCTAGGGTATGGTGGCCCATTTCATCAAAACCAGAAGGTATAATGTGTGTTTCTTCTTAGTATCTTAGTTATTTACTAACATTTTCATTGCAAGATTTTTATTTTTTCATTTCTATAACATGTTTATTGCAGGATTTTGTATGGTTCACTAACCCTTTCCTGTAGGTTTTTCCTTCACCAAAGAAACCCTATCCTTCCGTCCTATAGACAAAAGGTAGCCATTTCTACACGTAGCAAGGGCCAAAGCCCTACTACAGATTGGAGACCATACCAGGTCGATCCCAAAGGATCCCTGGGTTTTTACAGTTTATTTTCAAAAATTTGTTAACCTAGTTTAGTTTTTTGTTTATTTCTAGTTTAGATCATTGTTTTTGTCATTTAGATTTCCAGTTGAGCCCCCTTAAGTCCGACCCAAGCCCGTTCAGCCACAGTACCTATTACTGTCAATCGTTCCCAGCTCTGCTTTTGAAATTTTTCAGTTTACGGACTAGATTGCTTATATCGAGCCTAAAAGCGCGACCCAGTCACTCATTTGAGCCCAAAAAGAGTGAATTCCCTCCCAGGATCCCGGTCGCTCCTGTTTTTGGTTTTTGAGCAACCCAGCCACCAATTTTGGGAAAAAACTAGCAACCCCCTTGCTACATTTTCCCCGAAAAGAGTGACCTGTCTCTCAGGGTTTGGTTTTTTGTTGTTCAGACTGTCAATGCGGCTCAGGCACCACTGTCCAATAGCCTACCTCTTTATGCAAGTAATTTTGTAGGTTGATGATTGATTTGGTTAGTTGTTAATGCATATAAACCTGTTTTAGGACATAGCTCAAATATTGTAACTTAATTTTTAGTTTTTTCACTTAAATAATTGGAAATTAACCTCTTGCCGAAACCCGTCCTCCTCTACTCAGTCATCAACCTCCGAGGTATTCTAGGATAAAATGAAGGGTCAACCTTGTATAGTAATAGGCACTTGTACCTATTATTGCTTAAGACCACTAAAATGGGCGACTTGGAAGGTAGATGGGGTGGTAGACCCAAGGGGCCTCACGGCATTTGCATCCTCCCTATTGATCGACCTTGCACTCAAAGAGTGACCTGAGGATCTACGGGTGGGCTTAGTCCCACTGTGTTGAGAGCCCAGCAATCTTTCTTAGTCGAAGAGGAATAAAAGCATAAGGTAGTGATCTAGCAGGTTTTTAATAGTTTAGGTTCATTACTTGCATGTTTAAATTTTTCTGTTTCAAAAGTTCACTAGTTTTTTCATAACATGTTTCCCATTCTGTAGTCTCTACAACAAACCAAAAACATCTACGAAGTATCCATAAACCATAATTGCAGTCACCAAAATAATAACATAAAATAATTTTAAAATGAACAATATTTCATACACTAAACATGCACACAACCACACCACTTAAGCCAACCAAAATCGGTTCATGATGCCAAGCAAACCCATTAAAATCTATCAATCTACATTAATTCAAAAAGATTTGCAGTATTTGAGGACATAAGTCCCTAACTGCTTTAACCGTGGGAAGTACTTGGGCTCAGCCCTGAAACTCATTGTGAGGAGTACCATGGGAACCCCAAAGTAGCTGGCCACTAAGAGGAATTGCCAAGCAAAATGACAAATCACCCCCACCAATTGACTAGATCTCCTATGAGGAAAAATCCATTCCTGTCTCCTGGCAGTCTCGGTGGCCGAGTGACCACCTAAAATCCAATAGGAAGCCACTGAAACCGGGGTTTGGAATGCCATTACTAGATTACATGAGATCTACCAACCAGACACAATTGATCCCCCATGCTCTTCTTCACACCTAAGAGGCGATCCACCATAGTTCAGGCCTTTAAACCAGCACTGTCGAGACCATTCTCGATGACCCTCTGCACCATTAGAAGGCCACACAACCTTTGTCTCAGACTCAAATTCATATCAATCTGAGCCAAACTTACACATCGCACCATCAAGCCCCATGGTTGGTGCAAACCCTTGGGATGACATGCACCATTGCCCATTCTTCATCCCCAAAGGACCTATGTCACTGTCGAAACAGTTTTTAGTTGAGACAAAGGACTTCATTCATGGGAAAGTTGACTGGTTCAAAAATACCATTCTGGCACCCGATGCTTTCAAAGAAGGAAACATGGCCAATATCTCGCCAATAATTAAGATCAACATCTCAACCAAACCTAAGATCGTTGAAGAGATCATGCTAGGGGGATCCTACTCCCCTAAAGAAATTGCTTCCTACAAAGCACTCTTCCAAGAATTTTGTGACATATTAGCCTGGTCCTACACCAAAATGCCCAGGTTGGATCCATCTATTGTTGAGCACCACATCAACACATGGACTGATGTGGTCCCCGTACACCAAAAGCAACGACCAATCCATCCCTCCAAAGTTGTCTCAGTCAAAGCTGAAATTGAGAAGCTGTGCACAGCCAGCTTCATTTACCCCATTGCTTACACAACCTGGGTTTCAAATCTCATTCCTGTAAATAAATAAAAATGGTATCATCCACATTTGTATAGATTTCCATGATCGGAATTTGGCATGTCCCAAAGACAACTTCCCAACACCCTTCATTGATTAGATCATCGATTCGTGCACCGGACAAGAGGTCTTTTCCTTCATGGAAAGATTTTTCAAATACAGCCAAATTCTTATCCAAAAATAAGATCGTTACAAGACTGCATTTACAACCCCTTGGGGCACATTCGCATATTGAGTAATGCCCTTCGGTCTAAAGAATGTTGGAGGCACCTTCTTGTGCACCATGATGTATTGTTTCCATGACCTCATCCACATCATACTGTTCTATCTAGACGACCTTACCGCTCGATCATGAAAATGAGCATAGCACATAGATGACTTGTGGAAATTCTTTTTGCGATGTCGCAAGTACAAAATTCACTTGAATCCCCTAAAGTGCATTTTTTGTGTCCCAGCATGCCATCTACTCGAGTTCATCGTATCCCACAAAGGGATAATGGTGGACCCTCTCAAAGTTCAAGCCATCCTTGATCTCCCTACACCTAAAACTCTGCGCCAACTACAAAGCCTCCAAGGCAAGGCCAATTTCCTTCGTCGCTTTGTACCAAAGTATGTAACAAAATCCTACAGATTCATATGCCTACTCCGCACCAAAATCCCCTTTGTTTGGGATCAACAAGAACAGGAATCATTTGATGCACTCAAACAAGCCCTGGCTTCCGCACCATTACTTTTGTCACCAAACTTCACCCAAGACTTCATTCTTTATGTGTTGACCTCAAAAAATGCCATTGTTGGAGTCTTGGTCCAAGACGGCGATGCTCTTCAAGAGCACATAATTTATTACGCTATCCAAAAGCTGACAGGTCCCCCACTATGATATTCACCCAAGGAGAAACTGGCCCTCGCCATTTTTTTCTTGGCCCAAAAGTTGCACCACTACATCATTGCAAACCATACCTAAGTAGTGGATGATTCCAACCCAATGCGATACCTCTTAAGTCGTCGCCTTCTACAAGGCTGCGCGGCCAGGTGGGTAGTCGTCCTCCAAGAATTCGACTTGGAGTTTGTTTCCCTGAAAATCACAAAGGCACTAGCACTAGCCGCTCTCATGACAGATATGCCCCCATTAACCATGTCACCACCACCCAAGGATGACCTCCCCAATGATTTCCTATTCATCATATCCATGTAAGATCCATGGTATGGGGGCATCCTTCTATATTTACGCACACAGAAGTTCGCAGCCCACTTAAACCACGAAGACAAGTAACGCATCCGACATCAAGCCACTCACCATCTCCGTATTGGAGATATTTTATATCACCGAGGCATTGATACCATCGTACGTCATTTCCTCACCCATGATGAGGCCAAGATAGTGCTCAATGGCTGTCATAGTGGAGCCTGCAGTGGCCACCTTTCAAGTCTAGAAACCGCCCAGAAGATTCTAGTGCTGGCTGCTTTTTGCATTCCATCTTCTCTGATTGCATAGAGGTGGTCAAACACTGTCGCAGTTGTCACCTCTTTGCCCCAAAGGCAAGAAACCCCCCTGCACCATTACACCCCGTTGTCATAGTCGGTCCCTTCTGCACCATTACACCCCATTGTCACAGTCGGTCCCTTCTACAAAAGGGGGAAATCAGCTTCATGACAATCAACCCTACCTCAGCTAATGGTCATAAATATATCATTATGGCGGTTGATTACTTCACTAAGTGGGCCGAGGCCATGCCCACGTTTGATTTCAAAAGTGAAACGGTGGCATGTTTCTTCTTTAACTACATCATTTCGTGATTTGGTGCTCCCAAATAGTTGGTCTTAGACCATGGTAAACACTTTGAAGACATTGTTTGGACTGAGCTTTCAACCATGTTGAAATTTGAACACCAGTACTCATATTCCTACTACCCCCAGGGCAATGGCCAAGTTGAAGCAGTCAACAATATAATCAAAAAAATGCTCCAAAGGATGGTAGGAAACTATAAAACCAACTGGCACCACATGTTGTTTTCCTCCCTATGGGATTATTGCACATCCACAAAAACCACAACATGTTCAACCCCTTTCCGTTTAGTACACATCATTGAATCAATACTCCCTATAGAGTGCCAGATCCCATCACTTCGCCTCGCTATGGAACTCCTTCCCGATACTTCTCCTTTGGAAGAATGACTCCTCCAACTTGAAAAAACTACAGAGGATCGTCGGGCTTCCATCCAAGCCATCGAAACAGCGAAAACACGGTCGAAATCCTATTACGACTCCCATGTCCACCCTCGCACCTTTAGCGAAGGCAATATGGTTCTGGTTTATGACCAAGCCAATGATAAGTTGGGAAAAGGCAAGTTCAAGCCAATGTGGTACATCCCATATGCCATCCACCATTGCCTCGAAAAAGGCGCATACATTCTCATTGAATTTGATGGACAACTCTTGGAGAACCCTCGTAACGGGCTCTACCTCAAGAGATTCCATGCTTAACATCACCAATGAGTCACTTGTAGCATAGTCTTGTACTTTTTTGTTTTACACATTTTTTAAAAGTGAGTCTTATGTATCGTTTCCTTGACTAATCCAGATGGATCTTACCTTGTGTCAATACATCGGATTTGCTGACAAAGCAAGCAGATGGTCTTCGAACCTCGCCTCAGCTACATGGGTCATCTACTCCCCGTTGCATGAGTTGATCCATATCGATGGAATATGTGTGGGCATTGCAACCAACAATCAGGATGAATATGATGGTGTCACTGGCCTCTTGTCCATCACCCTCCAGTTGGGTATCCGCCATCTTGACATCTTCTTAGACTCCTAGCTGCTTGTCTCTCAGTTGAACAACTATTACCGGGTACATGATCCCTGCCTCTTTAGAAAATTCCTACGCACTAAACAGATGGTTAGAACATTTGAATCCATCACATTCACACATGTTCCTAGGAACCTCAATAATGTAGCAGATCAAATGGATAATGACATTCTAAACTGGCATATTCATCATAGCATATAGGAAGCATACAAAAAACAGCATCATGCATCATCAAACATAAATATGCATAAACATGTAAAAAACACATCATCTAGGCATTTCATTCACATCATCATAAAAGACTCACATAAAAAGCGCATCCACGTGCGTCTAATATATATATATATATATATATATATATATATATATATATATATATCGCATGTCCAAAATATGTCCAGTACAAAATGAGAAGCTACATATGCTTTCTCAGTTGAATATACATCGCGATGCAAAAAATCCTAAGTGCACCAATGCACTAGGGGTAGCCCCACTAGCTTCTAGTAAGACCTAGACTCATCCTCATCATCTAGCTCAATGTCATCATCCTCCTCGGAGGACTCATCTCCCTCCATAGGAACATCCCCTCGTGCTTCCCTACGAACATACTCACAGGCCATGGCTATCCTCCTCATCAAAGGAGTCCACTCTGGAGGCACACTGTGGTAGGCGAAAATCAACTCATTGTCTAAACGTTTCCAACCTACATTAGAAATCCCCTCAGCAAGATGCTCAAAATGTGGCATAACAGTGTCCACCTCCTATCGCCTCCTACAAGCGTAGGCTCGCAGGTACTGCCAGCTCTGCAATCGTGGCCACCCTCCTCTGATAACTAGGTGGTGGAGGAGGACCAATATCTGCATACGCAAATAAAGACACCATCAGTCTATGCATATAACCATACAACTATCAACTAGCTAAACTACTCTATGTATAAATATGAGCACAAAAAACATCACACATACATACCAGCTGGTCCTCAGGCCTGGCCTTGAGTTTGGGGCATCTCAAGGTCTCCATGATAGTCCATCCCCACATAAGGTTACTTCTCAACTACCACAGGGATCTTCTACCATTTATCCAACAACCCCTGCATGAATAAGTGTCCCACTCTGCCACCTCCCTTTTGCACCATCATCTAACACCATCTATGCATCCGTGGCTACTGCAAACCACTATCCCACACTGCCTGATGGGGCCGCAGAGTCGGTACTTTCTCAAAAAAAAAAGCACATAAAAAAGAGCCAAAACAAAACTCTCCGCTAGATGCCCTTACATGGTTCAGCTGACACCGAACTGCAAGCAAGTACATTTGAGCCCATCCATAATAAGTGCCCTTCATGGCACGTGCGACCATCTGCAGCTATCCTCCTGATATCTTGTGGTTCCCTAATGAACCCAAGATACGCAAAACCATTGCTACAACATCCCATGTCAACAGCTCCTCAATATCACACATTAATATGTGAGAACCACACACATACACGGTAGCATAATAGTTCCTATCACACAGATACTCCAGCATCTCCCCATGAGACAGTATTGGCACCAAGTTTTCAATGACTCCCAACATCAGGAGCCCAGTCAAAAAATACACATCCAGCAGCGTAACCTCAATACGTTGCCCCTGTATAATGAAATCCTCCTCCCTAATATCCCAGAATCTCACAAGCATCTGTAGCAGTAGACATAAGCTATTCATCAGGGGAATCTGCATGAACTTCAGCAGTCCACAACGGGCGAGTACACCCTGCACATTTCCATCCCGTAATGCCTCCTCCCAGAGGTCTTTGTATTCTCTCTCATGCCACATAGTATTAGGCATCCTGCATAAGCATAAAACAACTGTTAGCCAGATATTTTAGTAAAAAATCCCCCCAGGACCAGGTCACACCTGTCAAACCAAAAAGGGCGACCAGGTCACTCAAAAAGGCCTCATAGAATCGACTACGTCTCATTGTTTGGCCAAATAAGAGCGACCTCATATCGCTCTTTTTATGCCTAATAAGAGTGACCAAGTCGCACCTGTCTAGGCAGAATAAGAGACCCAGTCACTCCTTTTCCCATGAAAAGAGTGACCTAGCTCATGGAAGCCCTATCAAGCTCACAAAGGGTCCCCGGGTGAGCAAATCCAAAAAGTAAACCATTGAAAAAGATATATTTTGCAAGAACTGTTACCTACAAGTCGCAAATTGAAAAAATGCCAGTCAAAACGGGAGAAATCAGTAAAAGAAATTCGGGGCCATCCTCTCCAACTCAGTAGTGAACAGTGACAATGACACCTGCTACATGGTCCCCACCCATTTATAGGCCCCATTTGACCTATTTTCTTCTTTTTCACATAACCGGGCCATACGGAGTCCATTTGTGACGCCATTTGCACTGTTGGTTTCAAAATTATGTCCTCTATCTTTCAATGAGACCACAGTCTCATGATCAGTAAGTAATTTTTGGGGCCATTTCCTAGACGTTACCTCGGTTTGCATGACATTCACATATAATTATCTAATTCATCCACCACAGCTTACGAGGGTTCCCAGACCACTTCTCGGAGGTCAGGTCATGTTGGAATGCATTCGGCAATAGAACTGCCCCCAGACCTGTGCCTACACCACTGCAACTTATGCAGGATTTTGAACCATCTCTCGGAAGGCACATCATGTTGCATGCATTTGGCACATAACTGTCTACATGCATCATGCAATATCATATCACCCTCTCGTTTTATTATTCAGCACATAACAGTCCAATCCGTCCACCCCAAGTTAGTACAGGTTGGTCACACAAGACTTTCCTGACCTCTGTCCAATAGCCACCTTGGTCTGTGTTCCTCTACCACACCGATTCGTGTGCCTCTGCCGCGATTCATCCTATGCATGTATTGCTATGTTCAAGAGCCACCTACTCCATCCATACTGAACGGTTGACCTTTGGACCACTATCCATTGTCCCGAAAGGGGGGCACCATCAGTGCCCCCTCAATCGGTTGACCATACCGGAGTTTCTGTTAAGCTCTTTTCTGACTCCTAAAAGAATGAAAAGATTGTCAAGCACATTTTCTTCCTCTCCTGCTCATTAATGTATTGGAAAGGGCGTCTACATAGCTTCATTTATCTCCTTTTGCGAACCATGTAGACTACCATATGAAAAGGACCACCTTGGCACATTCAAGCCAAGATTGTTCCCCTCTGCATCCTTTTATGCTTTCTCAGGCAGAGGGGTCGAACTTTACAAAAACTCTCACCATGGGTTGTCTTTAAGCTCTTTTCCATCCTTCTCATAAAGAAAATATCATAGAGAAAACTTGGTTTCATTCATGCTCGTAAAATTATTTGAATGACCATCTAGTTAGTACAGGTTTAACCTTTTTCGGCCTGATTGGACTACCAATGGTAAAGAAGTATCCCATCCCTTAAAGGATGCACGAGCTCTCCTGTGCACACTTTTAACTTTTTTGAGCATAGCATACTATCAATGAAAAAGAGACCCCATTGGAGTCTTATTCATGCTTTTAGACTCTCTAAAATTGAAAGCACCATCGAGCATTTACTTTCTTGGGCTCTCCAAAAATCCATGATATTGTATCACAAAGGTGTCTTTAGACACCACCCCACATATAACAGTTCGGGATAATTCCCACTTTGGGTCGCCTTTGTTCAGAGTATTCTGCAATGTGTCTTCCTTGGATCCCATCAATACCAAAATTGTTTACCTCCCCCAATTATTTCCCATCTGCAGTTACATCCCCAATATTACAGCTATGATCCCTTTCCCACGATTCAATTTCGTTTGCTGCCTAGTTCTCCCTACTGTCATACTCTGAACAAAGGAAGTTTGAGTCCCTCGTGATTCCCTTCCCTTGTTCCCTATTTCAGTGTGTCGGTCCCTAGATTGTCTCACACCTTTGGTTATCTCCCTCGCGCTTCTGGTCAAGTAAACACCATTGCCTTGGTCAGTTGCAGGTCTCCCTCTATCGACGACAACACATATATTCCAGAGGATAGACCCAGAGTTCCCTGTATCCTGGTTTCATTAACCTCATTGATGAGTTCCTTGGACCACTTAAGAGGAGTCCTTAGTGCCTCTCGGGATGTTTGTGTCTCATGTGTTCGACTCTAGCTACATCATCGCACCATTGAGATTTGTACAGGGTATTGGTATGTGCAGTATTTGGTCAAAGACCCCGGATGTCACTTGACTCTAGCACATTGATGAGTCTATTAAGGGACCCAAATAGGTTCATGTCCCTTGTTATTTTTGGGTTGCATTGGAGAAAGCGTGCAGAAGCCCTAGATCAGTGCTTCGGTATAGATTCATGATTGATGCAACATATTGTACCACAGAGACTCTGACTCTTCATCACTGAGTCCCTATAGTTATGTACCATTTCAGATCTAGTAGACCATTAGTTATGAAGATATAGCATTCCATGAGAATGCCATGGGTCCAATGTAGCAGTTCTTCAAATCAATATTGTATTCAGCAAGCTTATTGAGGCAACCACTATGTAACAACAGTTGTACATGATCGGCTCTTGCATTTTAGAGCATAGATCGCAGTATTATTTTGACATTGTTATGAGCATGGGTATGTCTGCCTCGTCCATAGACATGTCACATATTATTTGTATCTCACCCATTGATGGGAACCATATTAATACAAAAAACAAAAGCCACCATGTCCCAGCCCCGGAAGCACCACCTCTCCCCATAAAATTCTATGATGTTCGTTGGCCATACGATGAGCTCCTGGCCTCACACATCAGGGAGAAATCTATTAACCCAAAAAATCCCCCGATTAGCTCTGCATGACCTACACCACACAAAAACATCTATTTCACTACCCTCATTAACCCCCCACACCCTTGTAAAGGCTCAAAAACACCAAAAAGGGGCTTAAAACCCCATAAAAGAGCCTAAATAGCTCTCAAAGGGGATAAAACCTCTAAAAGGGGACCAAAACCCCTAAAAGGAGCTTAAAACCCTAAAGGAGCTAAAGAATGGCCAAAAAGGGGCTAAATCCTTGACCAAGGGCTTAAAACCCTAAAAACTCAGAAAAAACTATAAATACAAGGGTGGGGGTCACTCTCAAAACATTCCTCATTTGCCTACCGTTATTATGCCTATGTGAGTGCCTTGAGACCCATCTCTTTGAAGCCATTCACCCCTCCTTCTCACTTGCTCCATTAGCCAAATCCCATTCCATACAGAGGTAGCTTCCTACTAGGGCATGGTGGCCCATTTCATTGAAACTAGAAGGTATAATGTGTATTTCTTCTTAGTAGCTTAGTTTTTTGCTAACATTTTCACTACAGGGTTGTTATTTGTTCATTTTTGTAACAAGTTTATTGCAGGATTTTGTATGGTTCACTAACCCTTTCCTGTAGGTTTTTCCTTCACCAAAGAAACCCTATCCTTCGGTCCTATAGACGGAAGGTAGTCGTTTATGCACGTAGCAAGGGCCAAAGCCTTACTACACCTCTAGATAGGTGCACTATTGCGCATATTATCAGTTCGTTGCACATACAATACCTATACAAATTTCTGTTTGATAGTTGTGCGACTGTAAAAATGGGGGGATATCAACCACCATCCACACATTTAAGTTCCATGAAGGTCACTCACTAATAAAAATTCAAACTTGTCTTCTCAACACAATGGATGGGAATTCAATAGCCCCCATTATGTACCTTTAAGCTAGTCCATGAGGTGATGGGGTTCACAGTTGGATCTAGTTATTTCTTGGCCACCTCTTAGCCTATAAAAGAAATCCATAGGAACTCATACTGTAAGAAGAAGTTAGAGCAATTTTATGCTACTGGAATTGTGATAGAGATCCCTTATAGATCACATTTTCCCACTTGTTAGCGTTCCACAAGCTCCCTCGCTTCCTTCCTCCAAGGGGAAGTGTTCCTCTCCATTGGTTCTTTGAGCTATCTAACATCTAGTGTGGACAAAATAGACCTACCTAAGGGGTATTTTTTTCATTCATTTGGATCTCGCATCTCCTAGGTGACACTATATGTATTTGCTTGACAATTGGGCAATCCAAAGTGGTTCTTGCACTTGTTTATTTTATGGTTTGCATCCCTCTTTCCTTATTGTTTATTTCAAATTATTTTTAGTTTTAGTTTTGTTTTATTTCATTAACAAGATCTTGTAGGAGCCCATTGGATTTATCACATTTACTTTATGTTTATAAATATTGGGCCTAGTCAACAACCTCAAGGGATTTAACCCACCATGGGAGAGGTTCCACACTTTTGTGCATATTTTCCCACAACATATTTATTACCCTAAAGTGTTGTAGATAAAGGTTACATGCTACAGATAATTGGAATTACAATGTGGGACATTACATACACCCATCCTTTAGGAAACTTCATCCCAAAGTTAGATTCCAAAATAAATACATGAACCATTGTGAATTAAAAACAATCTTTTCATAATCACATTATTCATTCAACATTTGACCATTCAACAATACTAAATAAAGAAAACAAAACAAGTAGTATCAAAAGATTCATTTATTCATTTATACCATGGAATCAGGTATACCAATCTAACCATCTCTAAAACCCTAAAGGAAAAAGTGTCCGCTACATCGACCTAACTTCCCCAATAGGAAACTGGAAATTGCCATCACACATATAGGGAGTGTGTCCATCACACCCCTCTCATGATTCCAAGTCTAGAGGATACATAGTGGAAAATTCCTCCACCCATCACATCCCTCCCATGATTCCAAGGCTGGAGGATACATGGTGGGAAATTCCTCCACCACCCCTCCTAATAGATCCAGGGTTTCTCCCCAATAATGATTACTAATATTCTACAACTTTATTTGAAATTTTTTTCAATGAATAACCATTTTGGGTAAATTCATTACTTGTTACTAAAAACACTTGCACACATGTCATAACATAGGCATACATATATATCCAATAATCCATTCCCGTCAAATGTTTCCAAACATATCACTTTATCCTTGATTCCCATGACTTCAGACTAACCTGAGATCATATATAATAAAAAGAATAAAACACTTGGCTAAAAATAGCTCATGCACCTACATGTCATCTTATGGGATCAATAATAAAGTGTAATTATCTTCATACATTTGTGCCATTACCAATATGTTACAATCATTTTTATCATAACCATGCATGCTTTTTAACTATAACCACACATCATATTCACATTTATAAAGAAAATTCAAGTGGGTATCGATGTATCGAAAGTGCACAAATGGGAGAATATAACATAACCATAATCACATGAAATAATAAAAATTATTGTGAGACTCCATATAAGTATAATCATTTCCAAAATACTAGCTCCACTAATATAGTCTATTCCAATGCATACGTAAAATGTGCAAGATAAAGTTTAATTGTTCCAAATATCAAAATAGTCCAGGATAATCATGATGGATGGTTCCTGCATCTTCCCAAGTAGCAGATTCTAGGATATACTTGTCTTACTGGAAATTAACTTGTTCTATAAGATGGTTCCTGGGATCTAATACCATATGTAATGACTTTGAGTGAATTACTATCTATTTTGTTTATTTCAGTAACAAGCATTTCTATCTATTGTTTCTTTCAATATATCATGTTTAAATAACAAGCATATTTCAGTATATATAAGCAAAAATTTAAATATACATAGTTTAAAAAATTTTGTGGTAAGGAAATACTCAATGTAATAACTGAAATTAAGTTTAACGAGTCGATTACAAGTTTATCTCATTCAAGAATTTCCTTGTCTTTGCCTTTCCTTAAGTCCTGAAACTTGTAGCAAGCTCAATAGTAAACCAATCTATCTAACTCCCCGGAACAATCTATCTAAATCCCCGGACAAGATAACTCTTCGATTTTTCCTGGCCATCTTGCCAAAATCTCTCAAAAAAATAGTAGCACTTTGTTTCAAATATTATCTCCAAGTTGTTACTCATGAAATTTTACAAAAATCATCCAGTCCTTCCAAAAGAAAAATCCAACCCCCTCAGTAATCGAGGAATCCTCCTCATATCTACCTCCTACACTAACTCTCCCTTTCCCTATCCCTATAAGCATTAAATTCCTCCTCAGTTCCCTCCACATGGATCTCCATTAAAAAGAAATAAAATAACAAAATCAATCGTATCCAACTTATCAACTTAAGTCATGAAGTAAGATCTCTTCACGAAATAAAAACCAATTTAATGAATTAAACATATCAAACCTTAAATGTCTAAACTACCATTAACTTCTTATTCATAATCCTTTTAGCAACATTATTAAAACCAATATTAGTTACCAAACTTAATTATAAAACAACACAGTCAATCATCTATATAATTTTTTTTAACATGTATCACATCCAATAAGCATACTAGCGAACATGTGGGAGGGGTGGGGATGTAGCTAGCATGATCATTCTCATACCTATACTAATAATCCAAATTAAGAAAAGTATTCACTATCCTAATTTGTTGTACATCAAGGTTATACGCTACATATACTTGGAATCACAGTGTGGAGCATTACTGTGATTTTGGAATACTATTTGTAATAGTATACTATAGACTAAAATACTTTTTTATTGTTATAATATTTGTTCAAAATAAAAAATTTGTATAGTTAGAGAATAAGCTAAGCACTTATTTTCTTAATAATTTATTCGTATTCATTCTTATACTTTGAGTAGTATCTTATATTACATGTTAAGCAGTTAAGATAACAATATGTACTACATTTTCTCTTAAATATTATTAATAGTTATGGTAAACACCTATTCTATTTTTGTTTTTGTTAACACCAAAAATTGTTCACCTATCTCTTTATGGTCCAAACCATAATTATACATCAGTATCCTACCATTATGTCCTCCATATTTTTTACCTTCACAATTAAAATTCCACAAAAAAAGGTCCAAAACATTATTATTCCCTCCCCCATAAATACAGGGAAGTTGAGCATTTATTGTGACATATCCCCACTTTCTTTAAAAAGGACCAAAATCCCTAAAATGAGAGTGGGTCAAAAACTATGGATAAATACTGTGCACAATAAAATACCATATGTCAAAAAACCTTGGATCAACCTATAAATACATTGTGAAGTCTCCGCAAAAACGCTTTTCAACACATTGCTAAACTTTTTCACTTTTTGTCATTCATTTTCTAGAACCATTTCCATCACATCCTTTAGCCACACTATCCCACATTTCATGTCGAGTTCTCTCTATGCAACCCTTAATCACTTTCCTGGTGACAACCCTTTGTTGGAGAACACACGGAGCCCAAGATCGTGGGAATCCTACGAACCACTTTCTCAAATGGCAACAGTGGCCCATTTCAAATGTATCTTTTTTTATTTTTGCATTAGTTAGATTAAATATTATTATTTTTTATATTACTTATTTTTGCAAGTCGAGGTTGAGAAATCCATCGCACCATGAACTCTACCCTATGATCCGATTGATCTAGGATAGGTGCTTTTGCACGTAGTAGGGGTGAAATCCCCACTACAGTTTTGGCGACTCCACTATTTCGATCCCCTCAATTCTCTATTTTTGCAGGTGTTTCTATTGGTTTGTTCTACTTGGGAACCTTCATCCATCACGGATATGACCCCCCTGCGGTGGATCTGAACCATCATTGTCCTAGTTCCTGCTCCCCCGTCCCAAGTCAACAGTTTTTTCCTAAAAATCCCTCAGTTACGGTCAGATAACACCTATCTAGGAGAAAACTACGACTCAGGCCACACCATTTTTCCCGATAAGCGTAGCCTAGGTCGCGCCTTCTGCCCCTATAAGTGAATCCTGGACCAAAACTCCATATTTCACTTGTCCAGTCTTCCAGAGAAATCCTGGTCACTACTGTTACCCATTTTGTGTGACTTGTTACGCAAAAAAAACCTGTTTTGTGTGACTTGAGCCTTTTTGCTAATATTCTACCCCAATCACAACTGTTTTACAGTTTTGTGTGACTCTGATCACACCTGTTCCACCGGAAGGTGTGACCTACAGTTTTTTCAGTCCTTTTCGGTGTTGGAGACCCTTTTCCAGACCCCCTGTCTGTGTTCTACCCCTTCCCCAATTGTTTCCTTCTAGATTCGATCGCTTATAGCCCCTTGGTTTGTTTTGTGGTCCTAATTCCCTTGTATGTGATCCCCCTTAGTCAAGCTTGGTAGTTGAGACCCCCTATGTGTTT
Source organism: Pseudotsuga menziesii (assembly GCA_001517045.1). Lineage (NCBI taxonomy): Eukaryota > Viridiplantae > Streptophyta > Pinopsida > Pinales > Pinaceae > Pseudotsuga > Pseudotsuga menziesii. The sequence goes on along the minus strand of LPNX010214758.1, from coordinate 399,452 downwards.
CCTACATCCTGTTAAGTTCCTTATGCACTCATCTACTATTGCACATTTTATTTTCTGGAAGAATCAGTTGTTTTGAAAAATATTTATTGTCATTTACTGTTATTTATTTTTCTGCATTTGCATCTCGATCATGAGATCAGTGGGGTTTACACATTACACATCACTTGTGCACACATCTCACACCCTAAAGTAAAATTCTAGGTTCATGAATCCAAGATGAGCCTAAAATTTAAATTAACTCAACCAATATTGTAACCTCATTTGAGTACCAAAACAATATTGTCGTTAAGTTAAGACACTGAGATAGGAATCCAAATAATACCCCTTTGCCACATAAACTTGAGACATGGTTCTTATCCATTAGGGTATCAAAATCCTCTAGTACTTGTTGACACAATCATGACCAGTCTATCGGAGGTCCCCCCCACTCTGCAGGAGTAAGCCACAACGAAGGGGTTCCAAATGTCAGGGTGGAATATTGCACTCCATTCTGCACCAAAGGTTAACCCTTGATATTCCTCCTCGTGCATGTCAAGGAAAATATTGGGTGTCGATGACCAAAGGGATGAAGTGCCAAGAAACCACTCTGGACATGCCATGAATGAGGTATCCTAGTTTACAGTCTTATGGCTCTTATACATGAGGTCCCTCTCAGTAGTGGGATTCTCTTAACCTATCGTTCTTCCATTTCATATTATTTAACTGGGGTTTAATCACCTAGCATAGGATATAATTTGTGAGGGGCTTCCATCTTGTAGCTAGGATTTTTCTTGCACTTATAACACATAGGTTAGTGCATCATTTTCTGTATAGGTAGGGTTGCTTGTTGTCTTTCTGGCCACTTTGTTGTAGACTCGCCTACTGTAACACACTGTTGCAGTTCGGTTTTAATGCTTTACTTTTTGCCTGTGAGCCACCATTTGTATTCTCTCCTTATTCACACTTGATTGTAGTTGTATTTTTAGCCTACATTTGACACTCTTGTGCCTCCAATCATTACACAAAACACTATCACGTAATCATTGCTCCACCACAATAATCACATAGACTTAGGGGGCATACTCCTTCATTCTATTCCTTGAACCACCACCGTCGGATCCATATTCGACATCGTTCACCACCTTTAGATCCATACAATGCATCTGAGTCAGATTCGAATTCCTATCAATCTAAACCTACCTTATTCATAGCCCCATCTAACCCCATGGTTGGTGCACCTCCTAACCCCTTTTAGGAGGGGCGGTTGATAGTGGACTCATGACTGCTCCACTTGTTATATTGATAGTGGAATCATGACTGCTCCATTCATTATATACACATCAGTTCCCCCATATGAACTATGTCTGCCACTTGTTACAAGATGGCAATCAGCGTGACCCTAATTCGGCTGCTCTGACACAACTAATCCCAACACCACAAGGTCCTCCACCTATGGTGTTACAGAACCCCTTACCAAATCAGGGAATGGTTGCAGACCAGCCCTTGGTACCACAAACACCGCACCCACTCATGCAAGTCAACCCATTGATCTTGGTTTCCATCACCTTATGACGTTATAGTCTGATTTCAACTTAAACACTCGATGAAACCAATATGGACCCACCACGAAAATTGTTAATCCCTCCATGGCATCTACTTTTACTGCTCTCGATATGTCCTTACATTTGTCAAGACCTCCCATACATGGGACTGCCAAAATCGTGTGGTTCCCTTTGCGTGGCGTCGCAAACAACCCCACTACTAGAGTCGCACTTAACTATAGTATAGTCGACGACTTGGCCCAGACTCCCTCATCCATGTCCACTCTAGAATTCCTTCAAACTTGTCGTTCACAATGCAAAGATTTGATATCCATGTTAGGTGGCATCGATCCCTCAGATTCTCAATCGATCACTTTTGACTAGGATCAAGGAGAACCCTGGATTCCATTATTAGTCTCCTTCCATGTTCCACTTATGAGAATTTGGTCATTCATCGATGCATCATTGATGAGGGGACATCCACCTATGTTATGTCAACCTTTGATTGGTAGAAACTTGGAGCCCCAACCCTTCAACGTTCCACCACCTCCCTTCAAGTTTACGATGGTCGCGTTGCTCAACCACGAGGTGTTCTCCCGAATGTCCCTGTTGAGTTGGTCGGAAAAACCATTTTGTTTGACAATGAGGTTGTCAATTCCCAACTTGATTACAACCTCCTCCTAGGACGTAGTTATTTTTATGCAATGCGATCCATTGCCTCTACCTTCTATTGACTCTTGATGTTCCCCCGTGATGGGAAGATTGTGACTATCGACGAGCTGACGTATTATGATCCTAAAGGACCATCCACTATGGCGCATGTTATCCCTATGATCAACACTACCATCGACAATGTATTCATCCCTTCCTTATCTTCCATTAGCTCGTGTCTCTTTACCAATGCTCCTTTAATGGACACCTTTCTATCCTTACCACCCCCTCCTTCGCTGACTTACATATCATATTTGTGTACTATCACATTCAGTAACATCTTGAACTCTTGGCAACCTATGACGCAACCCAAAGCAAAGACCTCAAGGAATTATTAGGGTCCATTCCCCATACACACGATCCCCTTCCTCTTTCCACCTTCTGTATCATGAGTAATCTAGTCATGGTTACTCTCAACCTTCCGGGATTCACTTTAGGTATTCTCGTGTGGTACCTGGATCCACCCACCTATCCCCCAACACCATATATCATGTTGACACTGGTCCAACCTATTTAGACGGTATCACACCCCCCTCCTGATATGCAACTGATTGCTCCTCCTGCTACTTCTTCTCCCCCCCCTCCCATGAATACTTGGGGCAAGGAACCTAAAGCCCCAACAGAACCACATCCTCCTCCCACATGTGCTTTATGCGATGTCTAAGGCCATGTGACACGAAATTTTCCATATTTACCAATCCTTTGCACCCACATGCGCATAGTATTCGACACTGATGACACTCTCATTATCAACGTACCAAACATACCTACAGTTAAAAACAAATCACTATGAACCAACCACCCATGTGAATTTTGTGGCCTATATGGTCATTATTCACACCATTTCCCAAACTTTCTTGAGTACCGGTCTCTCCTCATTTACCTTCGCAACCACTCTTGTGACTCTGAAATCACTGTCCTTAAGGAGATCCACCCTCTAGACTCTTCCTTGGACCCTAATAACACCATTTACATGATATCTACTTCTAGTAGTCCTTCCTCCTCATCGACCGTCGAATATCCCCTAGTCTTCACGGCACCACTTTCATGGCGACCAAGAGATCCCTAAAACTGCCACTAGTTTTATGCCATTTCACTTAGTCCACGATGTGGAATCAGTCCTTCCCATTGAATGCCATAGTCTGTCACTGCTCCTTTCCATCAAACTTCTACCTGATACTCCACCATTGGAAAAACATCTTTTTATTCTTGAACATACCGATGAGGATCATTGTGCTTCTCTCCAAATGATCGAAGTAGCTAAGACCCGGTCGAAGTTCCATTATGACTCCCACGTCCACCCACGCACCTTTATCGAGGGGGGGGGATTCTTGTTGTCTATGACTAAGCCCACAATAATACTGGAAAATGGAAGTTTGAATCTATGGTGTATGGCTCTTATGTTATCCATCGATGTCTCGACAAGGGGGAATACCACCTTGCTGACTCCAACGGTCACCTCTTGAACAATCACCACAATGGGATCTACCTAAAGAGGTTCTATGCTTGAAGTATCCCACCCTGCATACCCTTGTATCATAGTTTGTATTTCTTGTTTTACATCATTTTTACCATGAGTCTCATAGTTTGTTTACTTAGTTAATCCAGATGGATCCTACCTTACCTTGCCATGTTAGTTTCACTGACGACGCAAGTAGATGGTCTCCTAATCTCACCCCAGCTATGTGGGTCATTTATTCCCCATCACATGAGTTGATCCATGTCGACGGAATGTGTGTTGGTGTTTCTACCAACAAGGAGGCTAAGTATCACGGTGTCACTGGTCTATAGAACGCCTCCCTTCACTTGGGTATTCATTACCTTGTTGTCTTCTTAGACTCCCTGATACTTGTCGCCCAATTGAATAACTTCTACTGGGTACACGATCCCTGTGTAAAACCCCAGTTTTGATCCCCTTTGCATTTAAATATATATGATGTAAATATTGTATTTAATCATGGTGTGGAGCTAAAGGCCAAGGCCCCGCCATTGATTTAGTGGTTTATGTTTCGGCAATTAAAATCAATGTCGATGGTATTTCGTGCTATTCTGACACATTATAATTTATACATCATGTACATATGCAATTTAATTAAAATACCCACAACCAGCTATGTCAATACAACATTAAAGAGATGGGGGCATGATTTCCTAAGGATAAGGGCAGGGGGGGGGATATTCAATCCTTTGATCCAATGGGGAAAATCCAAATGTCAAAGGGAGAACCCAACAAACTATCAACTACCCATTTTGTCTTTTGTGCCCAATCATTTATTTTTGCCATAAATTGGTTGAGGCAGTTATTGCATGGGGATGGGAAGAGTATGGGAGTCAAATTCGAATTAGGTAGAGCACCCATTTTTTAAAAACATGTTTTGACTTCCTGGGAAAGTAAAAACCTAAAAATGTATGCACATTCCCTCATGCATTCATGTTTTCGTCTTTCCTCACGTTTTTTAGCTCCTAGGTGTTTTTCTTCACCCATCATTCATTCACGTTGGGCTCTCTCAGGAAGCTGGAGCTTCTTGTGTGTTTTCATTCATGTTTTTGGTTGTTTTCCTCATTTTCCCCAAGGTTGGGAGGTCATTTTTGTAATTCCCAGTGGTTGGGTTGTCTCCCTCACAAATTTCTTCCCTTTTCCTCATTTTCCATGCCCAGAAAAAAAAAAATTGTGTTGTTGAGTGAATGGCCAACAAGGATTCACGATTTTGGGGTTCATAGCAGTCATTTTTTCTCATGAAATGCCCAGAATCATTATTGAGTTTGAATGTCTCACCCATGGGTCAATTTATTCATTTTACCACTACGTTTTTTGTTGAAAAACATTTTAACTCAAACCCAGAACTTGCATTTTGTTATGTGTGCATCCGTTTTTTTGGTCTGAACTAGGTTGTAGTGGAATTGGGGAAGAATTAGCTTGATAAACCTAGTGTGGAAAGGAACCTTACAAACAGATCAAGAGGGGTTTGTTTTTCTTCTTTGCACACCCTGAAGAGAACTAGAATGGAAGGCATAACCTGAGGAACTGTGTAGTAAAGAAGGGGATTCTTCCTTGTGTTGGGTGTGTAGGTGTTGGGAAATCCAAGCGAGATATTGTGTAGGTGTCCATAGCTCTGTGTTTTATCTCACTATCTTAGCAATTCATCCTTCCACCTCCTTAGCATCCTGATAAAACGAAATGTAGTTTTGGCTTGGCTGAACTTTGATGTGTCTTTGGCTATGTGTGAGCCTATTGTAGTTCCCTTATTCCTTGTGGGAATCATTCCCAGCTCGGGGGTGGCAGTGGTGCTAAGATATTGATGAGCACACTGACCTATGGTTTGGTGGAACATTGCAATGACATAGCTGGTTGCGGGACAAGATTCTTCTCAAGATAAGTATTTCTTGTGTATTTACCTCTGCAATTGTATTTGTTTTAATGAATTATGATTAAAATGATTAATGTGTTGAATGTTGTGTTGAAATGTAATTTATTCTACTGTATATTTCATTATGCATCTGTAAGTGTTTTATGTTCAATGCATTTCAATTGTTTATGTTCATGGGGCTTAGATCCCCACTTAAATGATAGTAGCAGCCCGAAGGTCGCGTCCTCTCGGATGGGAGGGGATGTGACACCCTGCCTCTTTAGAAATTTCTTGTGCACTAGACACTTGGTTAGACATTTCGAATCCATTTCATTCATGCATTTTTCCAGAAGTCACAATAGTGTAGCAGACCAAATGGTTAATGACGTTCTAGAGTGCCACATCAATCATCACATAAAGGAGATAAACTGCATCATGGATCATCATATATGCATACTCATAATCATAAATAGAAGACTCATCAAATTCCATAAAAATAAAAAAAATATGCATCCACATGCATTCATATCATATCATAATGTTTAGTACAAAGTGAGAAGCTCCACAGGATTTCTCATTTGATCATATATATTATACAAAAAATCCCCATGCTCAAATGCATTGGGGGAAATATCATACATTGCTAGTTTGAGTCATCCTCCTCTGACTCTGTGTCCTCCTTAGTTTCCTCCTCCTCATTTGAGCTCTCCTCCTCCAATGGTACGTCACCCTGTGCCACCACTCTGACAACCAAGATCCTCCTCATCAGAGAGATCCACTCTGGAGGAGCTGTATAGCATGCAATGATCATATCGTCGTCTAGGTACTGCCACCCATCATCGGTGGCCCCCTCTAATAATCACTCCATGTCTAGCCGCAATGAGTGCAATTTGGCACTATGTCACCTCCTCTACCTGTGAGTGGGTGGATCTAACCCCTCCACCCTACCCTTACATCATCGGTACCCCGATGGAGGGGGCGGTCCCACGTCTACACATGCACATAGTATGTCATTAGTATATATCACATATATGATCTAGATACCACTATGCTAGTAAAATATATATGACTAAAACCACAAATAGTAATTTATATGTGCCATCAACATCCCAAACATATTCTAGAGGTTGAGGCATCTCTGGATCTCTCGGGTAGTCCATTCCTGCATATCGATAGTCCTCTATAAGGATATGAAGCTTCCGCCACTGTGCAAATAGATCATGGGTGAAGAAATGACCTACTAGACTGCCTCTCTACCTACTTTTTTGCAGCCATTTCCTAGAATTACCTCGATTTGCGGCCCACCATGCAAATCAAACCTTTCATGTATTGGCATGTTCACGAGCCCTCCGCTCAATCCATACTACAAACTTGGCCTTATTTCACCACCATTCACCGTCCTACAAGGAGTCCCCACCATTTTCCAATGTTATTTGTTTTATCCATGTCATTCATGTTCACAACATCATCCTTTTTTGGGTACATCGAACACTTCCTCCTTTCTTGACTGACCATTACAGAGTTTCTATTCATATCTTTTATGACTCCTAAAAGAATCAAAATATTGTCGATCATGCTTTCTTCATTTCACGCTCGTTAAAGTATTTGAAAGGGCATCTATGTGGCCTCGTTTATCTCCCTTTTTGGACTATGTATACTATCTAAATAAAAGGACTACCCTGGAACCTTCCAACTAGGAGCGTTTCCCTTTGTATCCTTTTATGCTTTATCGGACATTGGGACCGTAACTTACAAAAAATTTCACTTATGGGTTGTATTTGATCTCTTTTCCATCCCTCTCATAAAGAGAATATCATCAAGCAAAATTGGTTCCATTCATGCTTGTAAAAGTATTTGAATGATCCTCCAATCAATATAGGTTTAACCTTTTTCGACCTTGTTGGACTACCTATGGAAAAGAAGTCTATATGCCCCTTTCAGCTGGGAGATCTCTCCTTTGTACACTTTTATCCTTTTCGGACTAAGGATACTACTGTATGAAAAATAGACCTACTGGATTCTTCTTTATGTTTTCAGACTCTCTAAACATGAAAACACCAACAATCATTTATCATCTTGGGCTTGACAAAAATCCGCGAGATAGTATCACACTGAGCATACTTCTATCCCTTCTTCTTGCTCCTTAAAATATGAAGAAGGCCCAGAAGGTGCCTTTAGGTGCCCTCATATATCTCATATAGTCTCACATTATGCCAGCTTTCACCCCATTGGGTCGCCTTTTTTCATAGTACTCTACAGCTAGTCTCCCTTGGATCCCATGGATATCACTTATCCAATAACTTCCCTAAGTATCTCCCCATTGAAGTCTTCTCCCTGGTTCCATGGCTATGATTTCATCCTCATGAGTCGGTATTATCTACTTCCAAGTCATCCCTGTCATCATACTTTGAATAAAGGAGGTTTGAGTCCCCTATACTCCCCTTCCCTTGTTCCTCATTCAGTGTCTTGGTCCCCTTATTGTTCTATATCTTTGGTTGTCCCCATTGTTACAGTTGATTTTACCACACATGGTTGGTCACACTTTTATGGTCTTCCATGTCCCTCTGCAAACTCTTTTAACCCCATGGACTATTTTTGTACCTTTGATGTTTCCAAGATCATCCCTAAAAACACTTTAGTGTTAGAAGTTTTCTCTGTAACACCCATCGTGCTTCTATCAAGGAAACCTCAATGTCTTGGTATTTGTAGATCTCCCTCTGTTGACGTCAACACATCTATTCTATAGGATAGACCCAGAGGTCCCTAAATCTTAGTTTCAACAAGCTCACTGATGAGTTCATGTTATCGAGCCTATAATTTTTCTATGGTTGTGGTAGGAAGTCACAAGGGTAACCATTTCAAACCAACCTTTAGACTGTATTCCAGCCAATACAATCAGAGAGGAATCTCCCTTAGTCACAAAGATATTCACATATACATTTGGATTTAAACAAGCATTTAGAAGGCTATATTTCTGAGGAGAACAAGATTTTTATAGATTTAAATATTGTAAGATACATAGATAAGAAATACCATTGGTGTTATCAACCCAAATCGCACTTCTCCGTCCGAGTGCCGACATTTCCTATGTTGGCACACAAAAGGACATTTATGGATTGAAGGTTGCCTAAAACACTATAGATGGGCATGTTATGAAATACATTCATTATCCATCCAGCTTGCCATTTTTATATTTTAATATGTCAATTGTTGTATGCGCCTTTGCCTATATACAACCCACGTACATACGTGACTTTTACTACAGCATGTCGTGTACTGTACGCGAGTATTTTTCATTGCAACCCGCGTATAGATCTGTACCCAAGTTTCCCTTATATAAACTCGCGTGTCATACGTGGGTTTCCAGTATCAATACTCGCGTATGCTTTCCTTTGACATTAAAAATAATAAATCACGATTATTTGATATTTGTTAAGCCCTTAACTATAACCATCTTAACTGTCTCAACCTCCTCAACCCTCGAAACTGCCTTATTTCACTAAGTATAAATAAAGGCCTTGGGGAGGGTATTAATGAATCATACTAGGAGAGCAAAGTTATGCTAGTGGTATCTATTCAGAAGTCTTTGGAGCAGTAGAACTCAGAATCCTTTCGTTGCAGAGGAGTCCTTGTTTTAGGCATTGAGTTGTAATCTTAACTCATTCACTATTGTTAATAAAGAGAATCCTTATTCCAAATGTGTTTTGAATGTCTTTCATGTATCATGGTTTGATGAATGTTTATGATTAAGCACTCTATATACTGTTTATCTAACCTATCCTATATACATGTATAAGCTTGCACTTGGAGGACTTTCTCTTTACAGGTGAAGGAGAAACATCCCCGAAAGCGTTGGAGGAGAAGTAGAGCGGGAGAAGACAAAGCTTGGATCAACCATCGTGAATCGGATGAGTCTATCCTATCTTCTTGTTTCCATTCTATACTTTAAAGTTGATTTCCTGCATGTTTTAAGAGTATGTTGGTAACCCCAGACCTTCCGTTATAGGGTGTTTATTCCTATACAACAGAACTGGCGACTCTGCTGGGGAGCCTAGACTGCTGTAGGTTATTTCTATTACCCTTGACCAATCTTTGCCTTGAGTTTGTGTGTGGTATTTTGTCCTAGTTCATGCTTACCATAGTGTTTGAAGGCCTTGTGGATTTTCCTTCTTTTTGAGAAAATTTTTTACCTGTACGTGGGTTGCTCTCATACACAGTCGCGTACAGAGGCCTGCGTATGCGGGTTGCTCTCTAGGACAGTCACGTACAGTACGTGAGTTTCCCTTATACACAGTCACGTACAAGCCTTTAAATAGGGATTTTTGGGCTAGGGTTTGCTTGTCCCTATCCTTTTGTGATTCCTATTTGGTAGTTGGCCCTCCTTATAAACACTGTGCTGTTAGTATGATGACCTTGGTGGCCACACCTCGTGCTTTCTTGTAAAGCCCTTGAGTCTCTTTTGTTTGGATTGTCTTCTGTTTGCATTTTGAAGTAGGTTTTCCTGTTTGGGTTATAGGTTGAAGTGTTTTTTTCTGAATCAGTGATTAGGGTTTTGGGCAATGTTTCTCCCAGTCTATCTTTAGATAGTGATTGGTTTCTCACTTACCTTTGTGTGTTTTCAGTGACTTCTTGTCATTGTACCCACCCAAGCTAGGGTTCTCCGTCTTCCCTTGTTGGTTGATTCTTGGTTTTATTAATCTGTTTACTTCAATTTGCTTATTTTATACAATTGATTTGATCCAAGTATACTCAAGTTTTAGTGCATTTTAGGTGCATAGTAGTATTTGAGCATTTTAAAAAGTGAAAAGAAAAACATTTTCAAGCTTTTTGCATTTGTTTTTGCATAAGTAGTTTCCATTTCAGTTTTAAAATATAATCTCAAAACTACAAAAATATAGTCTTAGTTTCTCTTTATCATTGCATTTGTTCATCAATTTATATTTTCAAAAAGAAAAAGAAGTTTGCTTTAGTAGTGGTAATTTGCTTTGAAAAAAAAAATACACCTTTACTTCTTTTTTTTCTTATCGAGTCAAAAACACCATAGTTCATCACTCCATTTCCTTCTGAGTAAGAAATATCCCTTTAAAATGAACGCAATAATTAAAATTTACTAGTAATTTTTATTTTTTAGGGGCCATTCACCTACTAGCTTAGGCTAGACTTGTGGGATAGGAAGTGTAAATTTCCCATAAGTTTTAAAATTCAGACATAGTGGACCATTCAATAGGTAAATCCTTGTCTTTATCAATTGTATCTGGGAAGCTCCTCTCAAAAGGGATTCAATCATGAGGCTGTGTGGAGGCATTGGATTGAGGAGATAACCCTCTGATTCCTTGTCAAAATGTAAATCAGGATTTTTATGCATCTAGGGATTCTGTCCTAGATAGAGTTTCGGGCTCAGCTACCCTGCCCATGCGTACGAATCAGGCTTGCGACTATCCCCCCAGACTGTTGGTATAGCTAAGGTAGCCTTTAGTCTCTTGACATTTAGGGTCCATACCTAGGTAAACCAGAAGGCTATTTCTAGTTCACCTTGGACAAGATTGGAAGGTAACCCTTGTTGTAAGTGTAGGAGGGCGGTGGGTGATTCCTCCGCTTGTGCCTAAGAACCAATTCAAGGACGCCAAGTAATCGTTCTTTAGCTTTCTTCGGGAAAGCATATCTTTCACCCTTGTTGACTGTTTGAGGCTTTAGGAAATTTTATAGTGTTTGCTCTGTGGTTTTGTCTGTGTTTAGTTGGATTTAGGTTTTGATTTGTTAAATTTTCGGTCATGGATGACCAACCTATAAGAAGGTCAAGAAGGCTGCAAAACCTTCCTCCTCTCGTCACATTGGAACCTCCACCTCCACCCCAAAGGTGGATATTGGACATGGATGGTTCATTTGAACCGGTAGGAGTAAGTGAAGTTCCAGGTGAACCATCACTTATAGCTAATCGTCTTGATTCTGGTATAGTTGAGATAGAAGACTTGCAAACTGACAAGTTTGCAAGGAATTTTTACACACCCTTGGCTGATTTAAACGATCCTATGATCGTCCAGGTTAGACATTTTGATTCACCTTTTTTAGGTGTCCCTGTGGGTAGGATTATGTCTACTGTAGGAGAAAGTTCTTTTGTTTTCACCTTAGCCATTCCAGCTGAAGGGGTACTACCTCCCCCGGTAAGTGGCCGTAGATCTAGCATACCTTATATGCCTTTAACTGCAGCGAGCCGGGTGGTCCAACCACCAGTTCACTCAAACCTAGCAGGTGCTTCTGGTGACATGGTTACTGGGATTCCTAGTATACCTATTGTTCCTTCCTCCTTCACATACACTTCCCAGAGTGGTCTGGTAGGATCCTCAGCTTTCGTCCAAGTATTTCCTTGGAATGGGGGGCACATTCCCCCATCCACTACGTACGTAGGCCTATCACCTTCTTATGTAGGAGTGCAGTTTGGAAACAATACCTCTTATGGGAAAAGTTTTCAAACTCTGGTCTCGGCCCCGTTTATGAGCTCTCCCTTTTCATTTCTTAGCGGAGGGATACCTGCTCTTGTTTTTCAGACCCCAGTTTCGATTGGGATGGCCCGAAATACTTATACTACACCTACCACTCACAACCCTATGGCTTACAGATGGAATCTATTTCAAATTAATCCATCCATTTCACAACCGGTGGTAGGGGGCAACCCCACCTTTACTTATGGGAATTCGGGGGCAGGTCCCTCTAATCCCCAGACTGGCACTTTTAGTGCCCCGATTCAACCCAAGCTTCCGTTCCTAGAAATGTTAAACTTTCCAGATTTGTCTAAGTTGATGAATGACCCAGTGAGGCATGACCCCTCGTGGCCACCTGTTCCCACCAAATTGCCATCGAACATCCCTAAATTTGAGGGCAAATTTGGTGAAGATCCTGGGGCTCATGCCACCACATTTCATTTATGGTGTTCTTCAAATTCACTGAATGAATATTCAATTAGGTTGAGGATGTTCCATAGAACCTTAACAAGTACCACGGAAAAATGGTACATTGAGTTACCTTCTGCTGCTTTCAGTAGTTTTTGGGACTTGGCTAGTGCATTCCTTAGCCACTTTCAACTCCCGGTCCGATATGATTTCAGAACGGACTTATTATCTACCTTTAGGTATAACAAGGCCACCCACATCTCGGATCATATCCAAGAGTGGAGGAGGAAAAAGAGCCTTATAAAAGCCACCATCCCTCCTAAGTTCTTACTAGAGTGGTTCCTTAAATCCCTGTTGCCCTACATATCTAAGGACATATCCACCTCAGGAGTGACGAATGAAGAAGAAGCCATTCTCAGGGCCCAGCAATTGGATTTGATTTATTCACAATCTGGGATATTATATGAGATTATCCCTGAGGCACCGAGGCCTACCCACGATGCGGAGAAGCCTAAGCTTGGACCCCATGCTGATGGTGTGGTTGGGTCCGTAAAATCTCCCACCGTAGAGTCTTTGGCTAAACAACTTCATCAGTTGTCCGTCAAGTAGTCTACGGCAAAGGCAGCAAAGGCTGCCCCATCCCCCCAAAGTGCAAATGTTTTTGCACAGACCTCTCAGAAGGGCAATCAGCAGTCTGGTGGGAAGAAAAAGAGAGGAAAGAAAGGAGAGGGAAACCAAAACAAGCAGAAACCTGCGAATAGTGCTGATGGGGGAAAGAAAGAAAATAAGAAGGTTAAATTCCCATGTAAGTTGTGCCACGAGGATCACCTTACTCACCTTTGTCCCCTGATGGAGCAAGCCCAGAAGCTGCTGAAAGCTCAACAACTAGTTGTCCTAAAGGATCCTTTTCCCCAAGGGAAGAACTTTGCTTTAGCTTCTAATGTAGAAAAGGGCACTCAAAATGCCCCTGACCCAAACTATATCAAACACTCTACTTACTGCTTTCGATGGAAGGTCATTCTGTCCACATGGTATCCTACCATATTTTGAAATTAAGCTGGCAGGGAAAGTAGTGTCTGTTGAGGTGGAAGTGATTGATGCACCTTTGGACTATAATTTGCTCCTGGGAAAAAACTGGACTTATGCCATGTCTGCTATTGCATCGGTCGTCTTTCGTGTAGTGGTTTTTCCACATGAAGGAAAGTTGGTTACTGTTGACCAACTTGATTTTACTCGAAAAGGTTGTTTAGAGTCTAATGATTCCACTGTGCCATTGGTTGATCAGGTCAAACCTGCTGCACAGAGCTTGGGGGCTAGAATGTACGCATCATTGATGAGTACATTTGACCTTCCAGCCTCGATTAAATATTGGTTCTACTAGTGTGGGGAAGTCCATAGCCACGGTTGTTGATAGGATTGATCCTTGGGTTCTCCCTTCCCCCCATGAACCGGAAGTGCCCTTATCGGCAGTGGACGTAGCCTACCAAGCTATCACTCAAACCAGTGTTGATCACATTCCAGATCCCCTCTTAGTCTCAGAGGACCTGGAAGAAGTCTATTTGCCCACATGGGCTTAAAACTCTTTGCACTCTATGGACTGTTTAGATATGGTTTTACCTTCTGATGAAGCCATTTTGGAAGCCATGAGTGGATGTGGTAAGATCTGTGAGGATCTTCACCATCGATCCTATTTTCTTCCAGAACTAAGCAAAATAGAAAATCAACTGTTTCATATGAGACAGTCAGAAGATGTTGATACACCCATCAATCCCTTACCCAGGGAAGGAATGTTTGCCGAGGGGAATATGGCAAATATTTCTGCTACTATACCTATCAACATATCTGTAAATCATGATGTCATGGAAAACATATATATAGGTGCAAACTACTCTCCTGAATAGATTGTTATCTATACTACCTTGTTTGAGGAATTCCACGATGTCTTTGCCTGGTCATATGAGGAGATTCCAGGCATTGATCCATCGATTTTTGAACACAAAATCCAAACATATCCTGATGCCAAAATTATTCGATAAAATTTAAGACCTATTAACCCACGCAAAGTGACGGCTGTGAAGCCCGAAGTTGAAAAACTGTTGAAGGCTGGTTTTATTTATCCCATAGCTTTGACAGAATGGGTATCCAACCCTATTCCTGTTGATAAGAAGCAAGGGACCATACACGTCTATACTGACTTCAGAGATTTGAATAAAGCATGTCCTAAGGACAACTATCCCATGCCATTTATAGACCAGATTATAGATGCTTGCGCGGGAAGTGAAGTGTTCTCGTTTATGGATGGTTTCTCCAGATACAATCAAATTCAAATAAAACAGGAAGACCAACATAAAACTGCTTTCATTTTCCCTTAGGGTACCTTCGCATATAAAAAAAATGCCCTTTGGATTGAAAAATGCTAGGGCAACCTTTCAACGGGCTATGAACTTTGCCTTCCATGATATTAAAGCCATTGTCGAACCTTACCTTGATGATCTGCTTGCACATTCTCGTAAGAGGATTCAACATCCAGACCATTTACGGTTGATATTTGAGAGATGCAGATACTATAAGATCCACTTGAATCCCCACAAGTGCATATTCTGTGTCGAGTCAGGAAGATTGCTCAGGTTCATTGTCTCTAATAGAGGCATCCAGGTGGATCCATTAAAAGTAGAGGCCATTGTAAATATGCCTCCTCCTCGTTCTATCAGGAAACTTCAAAGGCTGCAAGGGAAGTCCAATTTTCTTCGACGTTTTATTGTTAACTATGCCAAGATTACCAAGGGTTTCATGCGCATGCTTAAACAGGACACCCCATTTGTATGGGATGAAACTGCACAACTTGCTTTCGAGGCATTGAAAAAATATTTGTTGTCGACACCCTTATTGCATCCGCCAGATTATTCTAGGGATTTTATATTATATCTGTCCGTGTCCGAGTCGACCATTGGGGTAGTGCTGGTCCAGGAGGACAATAAGCTCATAGAGCATGTCGTTTACTATCTTAGCTGTTCTTTGGCTGGACCTGAACTCAAGTACTCCCACGTTGAGAAATTAGCCTTAGCAACTGTCTATGTTGTTCAGAGGTTACGTCACTACATTTTACTAAGGACCACAATAGTAGTGGCAGATGTGAATCCTTTCCAATATGTTTTGTCTTGACGGATTGTTGGGGGAAAATTCAACAAATGGATAGTCATTATCCAAGAGTTTGACTTGGATTTTCAGGACGCTAAGTCTAAAAATTCCTTAGTTTTTGCTGAGCTTATAGCAGAATTTCCTACTGAAGAAGATGTAGCCGTTGAAGATGACTCATTCCCAGATGAGCATATCTTCTTGATATCCACCTCTGATCCTTGGTATGGGGATATTCTTATATATCTCCATACTTTGAAGTATCCTACAGCTTCCTCATGGGAGGAACGACATAAATTACACCTTCATGCTAAGAACTACCTCATCATAGGAGATACATTATATCAAAGAGGGGTAGATTCCATTTTGCGTCGATGTCTTACCCATGAGGAATAGGAGATCGTCCTGAATGATTTCCATAGTGGAGCATGTGGGGGTCATTTATCTGGGTTAGCAATGGCCCAGAAGATATTACACGCCAGTTATTTCTGGCCCACGATCTTCAAAGATTGTGTGGAAGCGGTGAAGCGTTGTCATCCTTGTCAGCTTTACACCAGGAAAATGCGGTCACATCCCACTCTGTTGTTTCCCATTGTCTCCGTAGGCCCCTTCATGAAATGGGGGACTGATTACATGACATGCAACCCAACCTCGGTTGGGGGGCATAAATATATTATTTTCATTGTTGACTATTTTATGAAATGGGCAGAGGAAATGCCTACTTTTAAAGCCGACGGGGAAATAGTAGCTTTCTTCGTATTCAATTAGATTATAGCATGGTTTGGTATACCCAAAGTGATTTTCACTGACCATGGAAGTCATTTTCAAAATAGCATGATGACGGAACTGACCACTATGCTTGGATTCAGACAAGAACATTCATCTTCGTACTATCCGCAAGCAAATGGTCAGGTTGAGGCTGTAAACAAGACTTTGAAGACTATCCTCAAACGTACAATTGATGCAGCCCATTCTAACTAGCACATCATGCTATATCCTGCTCTTTGGGCATACCAAACTAATATAAAAACTACTACGGGTTTCTCCCCCTTCCAACTCATCCATGGGGTGGAAGCAGTTACCCCAATTGAGTGTGAAATCTCGTCTTTAAAAATATCTATTCATGTGTTACCCTATATGATAGAGCTTGAAGAATGTCTGGTACATTTAGAACACCTTGATGAATAGCGTAGAGATGCGTAGACTGCTAATCAATCTCACAAGAATAGGGTCAAAAATCAATGTGATAAGTCGGTCAAACCTCGGATTTTCTCTGAGGGGGAACTTGTTTTGCTTTGGGACCAAGACAAAGAACCCCTAGGGGCAGGAAAATTCAAGTCCATGTGGTTAAGGCCTTATGTCGTGTCGAAGGTCTTAAATAAGGGCGCATATGAGTTAATTGATTTTGATGGGAACAAGCTGTTTGAGCCTAGAAATGGGCTCTACCTGAAAAAGTACTATGCTTAGGCTTAGCACTTTTTCTTGTATTTTATTGTATGTATTTTTATGTACATTAGTTGGTCGGTTTTGTTTTTTATACCATCTAATGGTTGTTGCAAATGTCTTATGAGAGGTATCTAGGTTTCACCAATGGCGCAAGCCGCCACACTTGTAATCTAGCTTCAGCAGCGTGGGTCATTTACTCTCCCTCGGGACAGCTAGCTACCGCAGGAGACACTTGCTTAGGCCCTGCTTCTAATAATGTTGCTGAATATAGGGTTGTAAGTGAGCTTCTATGGGATTCTTTGTCACGTGGTATCACCCAGCTCAAAGTCCGTCTGGACTCTCAACTGGTGGTTTCCCAGCTCAATCAAGCTTATCAGGTGTGAAACCCTATTCTATTACGTCAGTTCATGCAAATTAGGTTATTGGAAAGAAATTTTGAATTTATTATATTCAATCACATTCCAAGAAATCAAAATTCATTGACTAATGCATATGCTAATTACATTTTAGATTGGAATTTAACACACATTTTATAAAAATATACATCATGCATATAAAAAACACTTGTAAATAAACCGACAACAATATATATATGTAAGTATCTGTCCATAGATAGGTCGAGTCTGATCCTCAGATCCAGTCATAATTGTATAATATACAAAAATATACAAAATATGGATCGCAGTCCATCAAAATGTCCTAGATCTAAACAGGACCACCTTGGTCCCCATGGTCTCTCTATACGCTGGCTTCCTTAGCCTCTTCGGCTTCGCTAGCCTCCACAGCATCTATGTACACAAGAACTGCTCTGGCCACTCGCCTCAAAAGGTGTAACCAGACAGGTGGAACTCCAACCACAAACTCCTGCATGACGGCCAAGATATGCTCTATCAGCAAAGTGGGAACTCTCTGGGTAAGCCTGGCTAGCTTCCCCTCCAGAACCCTAATAAGCCCCAGGTCTTCGCCTACAATAGGATGAACAAACATACATGGATGCCCCTTAGGGCAGACCGGTCCAATATATGCATTTTGACATGTTTATAGGATTAAGACTTGTACACATATGTATATATCTATCATTTTAAAATTCATAAAAAAATTTAAAATTTTTGAAAATTAAAAAATTACCTAGCTCTCCCCATGCTCCTCCTAGAGGGAGAACAAGGTTTGGATCACCTCGAAAATCCATTCCGGCATACAAAAATTTCTCTAGTGCTGGTAGCTACCGCTCCCACCAGATGTAGAAGTCATCGTCGTACACACTCTGCATTGAGTCTCCTCCTCCTTGACGGAGGAATATGTCTCCCCATTTTCTTAGCCTTGGCTGACATGGAGATTGGACTGGTAGCGGTATGGCAGGGCTCAACCCTGGTACTCTCGAAGAAGAAGAAGGAAACTAATATGCTAGAATACCCAAAGTTCTTCTTCCTTCCTCTCTTGCAATCGGAGAGTTGTTTTCTCATAATTGGGACAACTCCTGAACACCAATCATATAGGGCACCCTGCATACAATCCACCACCAACCTCATTTGGTTCCATGTAGCTAGATGTAATGAATAGGATCCTCCAATCCTCACGATGGTGCTCGTCAGTACCTGTAGTGTGAAATCACAAATATGTGCAATAGGGACACAGCTCCCTCTCTTATGGGTACCTGGTGTGCAGTACACATCAATGTAGTTCTGGACACTTAAAGGATCACCGCCCCTGATGGTGCCCTCTAAGTTGACCAGTGCTCCTCGTCGTGACAGGTCGGAAATAAAATATATGTCCTTAGAAGTAATTTCCAAAGTCTCACCCTGTAGGTCAAACATCCCTAAATCATCATCCCAGTAGTTTATCATGAACTCCAATAAATGGACATTGGACTGCATGGGTGTTGCTAGGGTTTTCGCCCTAGCTTGTACGAATGAGTACCTACTAAGGACAATGGATTCCTTAGTAGCAGTTCAATAATATTTGAATTAAAAGTTATAACTGAAATAAAAAACTAAATTTACACAAGTTCATTAAGCAAAACAGTAGAAAGTAAATAACATGAAACAAAAACAGTAAATAGTAAACAATGATCTTTATTGATGTTACCTCCAATGTAGAGGTTGGTGAAGTCCGTTGCGCTGGTCCAATGTCGGTGGCTCCGAGCTTCAAGCTGCTCCTTCTCTTTCTCCGATGGTGGAAATGGGCCAAAAGGGGCTCTCACGGTGAAAGTAACTCAATGGTGAGCTAGGGATTCACGAGCAATTTTGGCAGAGGCAGGATACTTGTGATTGTGGATTTGGAATAAGGGGTCTCCATCACTTATTTATAGTTGGAAACCATGCGGTTTTAGGGTTAGGGTTTCAGCTGTTTAGGGTTTTTCCTCATTTTCCTCATTATTTTATATTTTTTATTCCTTTTTGCTTTTTTGGAGGAATTTTAGATATTTTTAGAGGAAAAGAGGGTTTTATGGCCTTTCGGAGGCATTTTAAGCCTTTTGGAGGATTTTTGCATGGTTTTATGGTAGGAAAATGGACAAATGAGCCATGTAATGGGGTAGATGAGGTAGTGAACCTTTTTTGGGTGTTAACAGATTGCCCCCTGATGTACGAGGGCAGGAGCTCATCATATGGCCAATGGACATCAGAAGTCATATTTGTTTTTCCTGGGGTGTGGAGAAGAGAAGAAATCAACTGAAGCCCGGAACATCGATCTCGAACCAACTGCAAGGACTAGAAAGTACATAACCTCAATAATGGATGAGGAATCATATGATTATCTGGATGAGGCGGGCATTCCCATGCTCGTATCAATATACATAAAAATAACTGTGAGGCCCGAAAAGGGGGACCTGTAGGATATATAGAAATCCACTGTGTATATCATAAGGGTCCAGAAGGGACACAAATCTAGAACGTACTGCTGGGATGACCATGTCTGAGCTGAACAACTGATGCACTGGAATGACACCAGTGCTACTGAATGTGGTTCCAAAGGAACTGAGGAGCTGCTGTATCAAAGTGACAGCGGTCATATTTGCAATGGTACACTGATCTGGAACTGAACTGGGTACTCAAGGAAGCACGGAACTGGATGGCTTCCGAATACAATCTCCAACGCAGCCCGGACATCCACGGGAACATATAACTGGTCGTTCCAAAGTGACTTACCAATGTGCTAGAGTCGGGGGAAATCCGGGGTCTTCGACAAATAATGGAATGGATATACATCCTGCGCGATTCTCAACGATGCGATTAAGGTGCTGAAGTTGAGCATGTGAGAAACAACTATTCGGAGAGGCAATGATGACTCCTCCCAAAATGGTCCGTAGGCACTCACCACAGATGGTGATGGGTCCAAGGCGCAGGGGCCTCTAGGTCTATCCTCTGGAATAGAGGGGCTGTCGTCGACAGAGGGAGACCTGCAACTATCAAGGCAATGATGTTTCCTTGACAGGAGCACGAGGTGAAAAACCAAAATGTGATAGTACTGATGGCAGGGTTGATAAACTGGGGTAAATAACTGGGCAAGTAGAGTAGGTGGACTCAAACTTCCTTTTTTCAGAGTATGATGGCGGGGATGATCGGGAAGCACATGAAACTGATTGGTGGTAAAGGGATCATAGCTGTACAGGATCTGAGGGTGAATGGGCTGAGGGAGACTCAAGCTGTGGTAAACTAGTAAGAGACTGCAGAATACTCTGAACAAAGGCGACCTTAGTGGTGGTGCTGCCGAGAGGATCAATCATAGCGCCAAGAGGCGCGGGGGGACTTCTTCATGGGTTAGGGAACTAGCAGAAGTGTGGGTATAAAGTGGTACTGTCATGTGGATTTTACGAGCTCATGACAGTTCATGCTCGTGGTTGCTTTCAATTTTAAGGAGTCTGAAAGCAAATAAGAAGACTCTGAAGTAATGGAATGATACTGTCGTGTGGATTTTATGAGCCCACGACAGTACATGATCGTGGTTGCTTTCAATTTTAAGGATTCTGAAAGAAAATAAGAAGACTCTGAAATGATGAAATGGTACTGTCGTGTGGATTTTACAATCCCACGACAGTACATGCTCGTGGTTGCTTTCAATTTTAAGGAGTCTGAAAGCAAATAAGAAGACTCTGAAGTTATTGAATGGTACTGTCGTGTGGATTTTACGAGCCCAGGACAGTACATGCTTGTGGTTGCTTTCAATTTTAAGGAGTCTGAAAGAAAATAAGAAGACTCTAAAGTAGTAGAATGGTACTGTCATGTGGATTTTACGAGCCCATGACAGTTCATGCTCGTGGTTGCTTTCAATTTTAAGGAGTCTGAAAGAAAATAAGAAGACTCTGAATGGCCAGGCAAGGAGGAAGTGTTTGATCAAGGAACATTTATGAGGACCAGGACTGAGGGTGGGGGGGGAACACTGGTGGGCCTCCTTGCGGGGTGAATGAATGGTGGAAAAATAATGAAACATTTTTAGTATGACAGGAGTGGATGGCTCATGTAAAAGTGTGAAATAATCTGGTGACGGCTGATGTGGCGCGCAAATTGATGCGGCAAGGTGTAGGGACGCACTGTTGAAATTATACCAAGTGAGAGCGAGAAATGATCTCAAGCATCATCACGGGCTCAGAAAAATGAATCCGGCGATCTAAACAGTGTAAAAAATGGAGAACGCCCGAAGTGGCGCCTAAACCGAGGCAACAAGGTGTCGGGGCACAATGTTGAAATTGTGCCAAGTGAGAGCGAGAAATGATCTCAAGCATCATCACGAGCTTGGAAAAATGAATCCGACGATATAAAAAGTGTTAAAAACGGAGAGCGGCCGAAGTGGCGCACAAACCGAGGCGACGAGTGGTGTCTGGACACAATGTTGAAATTGTACCAAGTGAGAGCGAGAAATGATCTCAAGCATCATCACGAGCGCGGAAAAAAGAATCCAGCGATATCAACAGTGTGAAAAATGGAGAACGGCCGAAGTGGCACGCAAACCGAAGCGACAAGGTGTCGGGGCACAATGTTGAAATTGTGCCAAGTGAGAGAAAGAAATGATCTCAAGCATCATCACGAGCTCGAAAAAATGAATCCGGCGATATAAAAAGTGTTAAAAATAGAGAGCGACCGAAGTGGCGCGCAAACCGAGGCGACGAGTGGTGTCTGGACACAATGTTGAAATTGTACCAAGTGAGAGCGAGAAATGATCTCAAGCATCATCAAGAGCGCGGAAAAAAGAATCCAGCGATATCAACAGTGTGAAAAATGGAGAACGGCCAAAGTGGCACGTAAACCGAGGCGACTAGTGGTGTCTAAAAAATGGGCAAAAAATGACGTAGAAAAAAGAATGCTACGAGGTGACCATCGTGACAGTCTCGTCGTGCTGATTCCAAAACTGTAGCTAGAGATGAATGGGACGCTGTTTCTGACGAACGGGGGGTACATCAGGCCATGTGTCAATGTGGTGCGCTATAATGGCAGGGTCAAGATTGGGTATGTCATCCCAGGGATAATCCGGGGCAGTGAGAGCTTCGAGGATCTCCTTATCAGTACGGAAAGTTTGTGTCGTCAAATTGGTTGACGAGGGAGTAGGGGCGGAAGAAATCATATAAATGGTATTAATCTCTTCGGAAGAGGAAGAGACCGGGGAGTGGATTTCCTCAATGGTGAGTGGTGTCGTCTCAAGATCCAGATTGTTCATCTCAAAGAGAGCTACTCTGTACTCGGGGAGATCGGGACAGTGAACGGTGTAATGCCCGTAAACACCGCATATGGTACAGGAGTGGTTAGTGCGCAGGGATTTGTCGCGAGGCATAGGGGTTGAATCTAGATGGACAACCGGGATAGTGGGGTCGTCGTCAAGCAGTTGCATGTATTCCTGTAATGCCGGTAACTGAGGACATAGGTGAGGTCGCATGGCCCAACTCATCGCACAGCGCGCATTTGGGAGGAGCACGAAACACAGGGGGATTTTTTACTATCTTAGGAGGTGGGACAGCAGTGTAAGGTTGGGGGCCTCTGCCCCCAGTGGGTTTGGTAGGAGGAGGGGGGGGTTTCGTGGAGGATGACGAGGTAGCGATACCGGGAGGTGATTGACTAGTAGTGATAATTGGTTGCACTGGTTGCAAGACGATATCTGGTGTCGGCGGGGGAACGGGAGGCGAAAGATACCAAACGGGTAATCCTAAGGTTAACCCAGGAAGGCTGATGGTGGCCATGACCGGGGTGCTAACTACTCCTGAGGGAGGGAAGAGGAAAGGAATGGTATGGATGGGTGTAGCACCAATGTGACTAGGTACCAAAGGGGGTTTAGGCAACAAAGGTGTTTGATTAGTAGGAGTCCGCGTGATGTGGGACAGGGTACATAGGTCAGACACTTCAGTGGTAGGAGACGGGGGTGGAATAGATGGGAAGGTTGAGATCATTGGTGCATCTGAGTAAACGCTGGGACCCACTGAAGACACGAATTTGGTGGTGGCATCCGAAATAGGTAGTTCAACCATGGGCAGCACGGGCCCTATAGAAGAAATGACTGTGTTGGTGGCACCTGAGATAGGTTGTTCTACCATGGGGAGAATATTTTCGGGCACCGCAGGGGCATTGGGATCGTGGTAAGTAAGTTGGTCAACCATGACCACGCGTCCCTCATGGGGGAACATCATGATACGAAAAACGGTAGAAGTGACTACCCGCATGGCATACATGTAGCTGCGGCCAAGTAACAGGTTATAATCGAGCTGGGCATTGATAACCTCGATGTTGATTAGGACGGTTTTGCCAGCCAGCTGGACAGGGACATTGGTCAATAGGCCTTGTGGTTGAGCTGAACGGTCGTCATAGGCGCGCAACGCAGTAGAGGACTGCTGGAGAGGGGGGGATCCCATTTTCTGCCAGATGGAGACGGGCATGACACATGTAGAGGCACCTTCATCAATAATGCATCGATGGACGACAAAATTCCGAATGGAGACAGAAACTTGGAATGATAAATTAGAAGGCAGGCGGGGTTCGGATTGGTCCAAATCAAATGCCATTAACTGTGAATCGTTTGGATCGATAGCTCCAATGGCTGAGAGTAAAGTCTTACGCTGCGAAGGGCAGTTTTCAAGACTTCTAACGCAGACATGGCTGCGGGGGATTGGGCTAAATCATCGACAATGTTGTAGTTAGACGCAGACCACGCATTGGGGTTGTTGTTGATACGGCGAAGTGGGAAACGGACTGTTTTGGGAGCTCCATCTAGTGGAGGTGGAGGTATACGTAACGCTTGATCAGTGGGATGAGCGTTAGCGGGGTTATTGGCAGGAGGGGCTTCCAGGGTGGATCCATATTGGTTCCGCCAAGTCTGGAGGTTGACCTCATCGGAGGACATCATCAACAGATGGTGGGTACCTGAGTCAAATATGGGTTGATCAGGAGCCGCGTAAGTGATTTGTTGGATGGGCGCATTAGCTGGAGGTGGAGCCAATGGTTCAGTGTTCACTAAGCCTTGGTTTGGTAAGGGGTTTTGTAGCACCAAAGGTGGCTGCTGAGGTTATGGGGGATTGGGTGGTGCTTGAGGAGCCTCCTGTCCTTGGCGTAGTCTATCAGCAGCCAAAAGTTGTTGAACTCGCTCCATAAGTGGACAAAAATGTGTGTAGTGGCCATAGACCCCACAAATAAAGCAAGGATAGTTGGTTCGCAGATTAGGTTTTTTAGCCTGTTTGGGCGGGCGATCAGGGTTTTGGTTGGTAGGGGCCACGTTATTGTTAGCGGGGGGATTAGGGTGTTGACCAGCTTGCTCGGTCTGTTGGTTGTTCCCACGGTTGCGGCCTCTGCCGCGGTTTTGTTGGCCCTGGTTGCGTTGGTTGTTCTGGTTTAGCGGCGGGTTTTCTTGGGTGTAAACCTGCCCTTGGGTAGTAGGTGGATTCTGAGTCTGCGCAGGTGCAGGAGCAGGCTGCGGTGGATAATATGGAGGTGGAGACTGTACTGGTGCAGCTACTTGAGGGGGTTGTTGATAGTGCTGTGGAACGGGTTGTGGGTTTGCCGCAGGGGCTGGCTGTGGCTGATAATAATGAGGTTGAGCTTGTGGTGGCGCAAGAGCTGGTACAGCCTGCTGATGATAGTAGGGCTGAGGTGCGATCGGGGGGGCGTAAGCGGGAGTCATATGACTGAAACACTGAGGTGGACAGGAGGGTCCATGGGAATGGTGTTGATGTGGCATTTTAGCATACGAGTTGGTTGCTCCGGACTGTGATGTAGCCCGCGAAGGTTCAGGGCCAGGGGGAGGACAGCCTATGGAAAATGGCTGAGGCTGCGAAGAGATATGGCCAATGATACCGTCGGTAGCATGGGATGCCCCCGGCGCATCGTGCTGGGAGGGATTGCCACGAGGGGCGTCAGGTATGATGGTATAAAGATAACCCGACTGGGCATAAATGAGATCGAACTGCTGGGCTTTAAGGATATCCTCTTCCTCTGACTGGGGTCTTTTGGCTTCCACATCCTTAGCAATGAGCGGAAGGAGGGATTTGAGGAACCAATCTAGGAAGATCCGGTCATCTAACTTGATTTTGCATAGGCTACGGCATCGCCGCCATTCGTGAATGTGGTCTGTGATGTGGGTAGTCGTGTTCTGTCTGCAAGATAGGAGGATCTCAACGCCTGCGTCATAGCGGACAGGTAACTGGAAGAACTGTAGGAAAGTCGAGGTAAGGGACGTAAAGGTGACGTGGGTTCCATGGGGTTGCTCGATATACCACTTGGCAGCAGAGCCAGTGAAAGTGCGCTGTAATAAACGGAGGCGAATGGAGTCGTCTACTATGGAATTTGAGGAACACCATAGATGGAAGGACATGATATGGTTCTGTGGGTCCTCACCTGCCTTACCCTCGAACTTAGGGATGTCAGAGGGGATCTTGGTAGGCATGTGGGGCCACGCAGGGTCGTGTCGGATGGGGTTGTTGGTTAATCATGTATCTCAAACTGGACGAAGGGTGTGACACGGTTGTGGGTTGGATCAATTTGGGGCCCATGCCCCCAAGTGGAGGGGTCATGTGAGGGAGGTTACCCCCAAGTGGGGGAACTAAGCTGGTATGGGACGGTCCTGCACCAACATGGGTAGTATGAACCACTAATGGAGTGGGAATAGGTATTCCCACTGTGGGAATAGGTATGGTGAGGGGAACGGTAGATGGGCCTCCTGTGGAGGGCATACCCATAATAGGTGTGATAACTGGTGTAGTGGTGGATGTGCCACCAACGGTCCCTCCCATTAAGGGAGTGGGATTCATGCCAGCCATAGGGCTAGTAGGGGCGGTGTAAAGGGTGTTCTTGGATTCAGGCTCCGAGTCTGAGGTAAAATAAGGGGCGTCAGAATCTGGTGACGGAGTCCTATGCCGCTGACGAGTGGAGTTAAGTGACAAGGCTTGAGATCTATGATGAGTGGTATCAAGTGATGCGTGCTGTGGGGGCTCGCCTCTGAGGCACCGAGAATGTCTCGGGGAAGCAATGGTGATAAAGGATGTCAAATATCTGTTGGTTGAGGGAACTATAAACCAGCTCAAAAAACCCTAATGCAACCGAGCGTGCAGAAGGAGAGCTCAAAAAATACGGCGCTCAGGCCAAAAAACTAACTCAAAAACATCCACTGTAACTGCGTGCTACAATAGGCGGAGTGTCAACAGAAATGGTCAGAATACCAAAAGACAGCAGGTTGCCTAAAAAATAAAAAGCGGTGGACTCACTAGACCAAAAGGAGGTAAGGGAGCTTGCAAACACCTAACTAAAAGTATTATGACGCA
>LPNX010214758.1:263673-372575 GCA_001517045.1 Pseudotsuga menziesii | reverse complement strand
AAGGTGATGAAATCCAAGTCAGACAATATAAATAGGAAAGTCAAATGGCTAAAGTATCCCCCTACCGAGAGGGACACCGGGTACTCAAACCTAGAAGTATGTCAACTAAGATACCCCGTTCATAACACGTCCAGAAAGGTAAATCTGTCGCTTGGTCCTTTAACCGCAATATTCCCTATACAGGGATATTCCGAGAACTGCGAAAGGTAGCCCTTCAGTTACTGAATGGAGTTCGGTATTCCAGTCAGACCTCCGGAACCAATCTCACGACTTCAACCCTCCTAAGGGAGAGGCCTTCTGATAATCTGGTTGTGACCGTGTCAAAAATACTAGGGGATTTTGGTTCCCTAAAGGACAACAACTATGTCTCAAGTGTAAATAACCAAGGGGTGTTATTGGAAGCCTATCCCCTTGATCCTACCTAACTACAAAAATTCTTTTATGTTCCCCAAGTGGGGTTAGAATGTTGGTTGAGTTAAGTATTTTTTAAGTCTCACTTGATTTAGGTGACAGATTGTGTGCTGGTGAGGTTATGAACCCAAAAGAGAAGTGCCAGGGCAACTTCCGAAATAACAATATAATTGAATGAAACAATTTATACCATGCAAAAATTATCTGAATAAACAATGCTAAAAAATTTTAAACAATTCTGTAAACATGGGACAGAAAGGCTGTAGGGCTATAGGTGGGACAGATGGCTGTGCAAGTGCAGGAAATATGGAAGCAAAGTGACTGGGTTCCGGCGCGGCAACAAGTGCAAAAATCAGATCGCGGATCGCGGGTATGGGGCGAAATCGCATGGTCGGACCGCGGGTATGAAGGCAACAGTCGCGCGCAGGTCGCAGGTTTCTGGCTAACAGCGACGCTCGGACCGCGGGTTGGAAGGCAACAGTCATGCGCAGGTCGCAGGTTTCTGGCTAACAGCGGCGCTCGGACCACAGGTTGGAAGGCAACAGTCGCGTGCAGGTCGCAGGTTTCTGGCTAACAGTGGCACTCGGACCGCGGGTTTGAAGTAAACCGGTGCGGTCAGGCCGCGGCTAAGGGCTGAAAAGGCGCGGTCGGGACGCGACTGTGGAGAGAAAAATAGCGATGTACGGAGGCCGAAAATGACAGCCGAGAGTACAAAACGGAAAACGACAAGTAAAAATTAAAAAGCCAGCGGAGTCGCCAAAACTGTTGCTAGGGTTTTCACCCTAGCTTGTACGAATGAGTACCTACTAAGGACAATGGATTCCTTAGTAGCAGTTCAATGATATTTGAATTAAAAGTTATAACTGAAATAAAAAACTAAATTTAAACAAGTTCATTAAGCAAAACAGTAGAAAGTAAATAACATGAAACAAAAACAGTAAATAGTAAACAATGATCTTTATTGATGTTACCTCCAATGTAGAGGTTGGTGAAGTCCATTGCGCTGGTCCGATGTCGGTGGCTCCGAGCTTCAAGCTATTCCTTCTCTTTCTCCGATGGTGGAAATGGGCCAAAAGGGGCTCTCACGGTGAAAGTAACTCAATGGTGAGCTAGGGTTTCACGAGCAATTTTGGCAGAGGTAGGATACTTGTGATTGTGGATTTGGAATAAGGGGTCTCCATCACTTATTTATAGTTGGAAACCATGCGGTTTTAGGGTTAGAGTTTCAGTTGTTTAGGGTTTCAGCTGTTTAGGGTTTTTCCTCATTTTCCTCATTATTTTATATTTTTTATTCCTTTTTGCTTTTTTGGAGGAATTTTGGATATTTTTAGAGGAAAAGAGGGTTTTATGGCCTTTTGGAGGCATTTTAAGCCTTTTGGAGGCTTTTTGCATGGTTTTATGGTAGGAAAATGGACAAATGAGCCATGTAATGGGGTAGATGAGGTAGTGAACCTTTTTTGGGTGTTAACAATGGGTGATGTGCAAAAGAATTTTAATAACCCACTCGTTCGTAAAGCATGTACGGTGGGCGCACTTTGGAGCACTTCTTGGTCCATATTATCATGTTCCTGTTCCCTCCATTCCAACACCATCTTCACACCTGGCAAAACAAGTATTATGAATCATCAATTTCATATAAAATTTCAAATTTTTTTCCTTAATTTAGCTTTTTATCCTTCACGCAGTACACACGACTATCTAGTTAGACATGTCGTGTACTGTATGCCACTGTCTCTAAAGGAAACCCACGTACAAAATGTGTGTACGCAAGTTTCAAAACTGTGAACCTGCATACACGTCATGACATGCTTTAGGATGCTTAAAACAATGAAATTGGGACTCAAATTTGAAAATTTCTAAGATCAAATTGAAGAGCTCGGGGTGTAGGCTTACCTACAACTTGCGGAATCGGATTTCATCCACTAGATTTTCCACACCGATCGAATGAAGGTAGAGGTAAAAACTTGCTTCTTATGGCTAAAAATCAAAATGGTGAGGTTTGTTCTAATTTTTGAACTATTTATAGAAATTTTATTTCCAAAAGTGGGTTTTTTCCTATAGTTTGAAATGTATTCAACTGATACCATATCTCTTTTTGCCTTTTAACAGGTTTTTCATCATTATAAAGTGTTTTTTGCTCCCATAGGGTGGTTTTGACATTTCCAATGCATTTTTTGCATCTATATTTAATTCACGTTAACCTTAGCAATTAACATTTTTCCACGGACTATGGTATTTTAAACCATTAGTTCCATGTGTTTACCATTGTTCTTCCGTGGATAGGACCTTCTTTTCATGAGTATCCTCCTTTGAAACCTATGGTGTCTTTTGATACTCATGCTACAGTTGTTTCAGGTACAGGGGTATCCTCTTAGCTATTTTTCACACCAAATAGAGCTTCTTTTTTAGTCTCTTTTTACAAGCTATCCTTTTATAGGAATCCCCACCCTTATGGAATTTCTTTAGGCCCAGGTCTGACTCCTTAAAAAAAACAGACTTGACTGCCGAGTTAACTTGTCCGTTCAAGCTCGTTAAGAATATGTGAATGGGCATCCACATTGGTGGTAGGTTATCTCTTTCTCGGACCATGCGGAATAATACGAGAAAGGATCCCTCTCTTTTCTATTTTGAATTGAGAAGAGTATTCTCAGGCATAGGTTTATCACTTTTCCGGACATGAGAGACTAAATTTACGGAAAAGGAACTCCCGGTATGAGCTTAGTTTTCTCTTTTTCGTGCTCTGGACCCAAACATGAAAAAGATTCTGAGTGTACTTTGTGTCTTTGTCATGCTCGTTAAACATTAAATAACAAAGCAATGATTTTATTGTTGTAAGCCCCATTTCTCGTACTCAAATGGATCTTTCCGAGTGATCTTGCTTTCTTTCACACTCGTAAAACTCAAGCTATTCATGTTTTTTTGGAAGGAGCATTTGGTAGGTGGTAATTTAACCTTTTTCGGACCTCCCTAACTACATATGAAAAAGGTTCACCTTTTCTTCTACGGAAGTTAAGAGAGTTTTTCTATGGTATGTTTTATACTTTTTCGGCCTCAGGAGACTAAATTAGACAAAAAAGGACCCCCCTGGAGTCTTCTTTGGAGTTTTCGGACTCTCTAAATGTGAAAACACCAGCTAGTTCAGGCTCATTAAATCCACGAATCAGTGACACTATCAAGCATTATTTTCTCTTCTTTTCAAGCTTGTTAAAAAATGAAGAGAGATCCGAGTTGACTTTCCTGGACTCGTTAAAATTTAACAGGGAAGGTAAGGAAGAAGTTTTCTCTTGTTTTCAGTTAGTGGCAGCATGTCATCCTTGAATATAGCACTCTCTATTTTTTTCGATACACATGTCTCAGTGTTCACTTTCAGTTCAGCTATTACTTCGAGTTTATTACTCCTCCTCTTGTCCGTTATACCTGGGGAATCTGATCATGTCTCCTACATGATAGATAATTCTAGTCATTCTATCTATAAAGTTAAAAGCTTCCTTGGGTCATCTCTGTGTCATGCTCACTGTTCAAGGACTCAACCCAATGTTTGATCTTTATCCTAATCCGATCATTGTTATATCTGTTATCTCTTGTGTCCCCCTTCTTTTTCCCAGTTCCTAGTCACTCTTGTGATCTGTTGGAGGATATATTGCCTTCCTTATCCAAGTATGGTTCCATGTCAGTACTTCCTGGCGACGATGACCTATATTTTTGACAACAGTACCTCAAGATTCACTTCCATCATTGGTGAATTCCTTTGCTTCAGTTGTCGATTATCACCTATTGATTGACAAACTGTTGAATCCTTTCCATGTTTGACTTCAGCCTACATTTATTCACATGGCTTGGATTGTACTGGTTCTTTGGGATTGTTTATGAAGACCTTAGTTCCTCACCTATGGAATAAGTTGCGCAAGATTATGTTCCATTTATGTCCATAGCTTCCAGATCTTTGAAGATTCATCATTACTGTATATTGTGGCTTTGATCCACCTTTGTAATATACATGGTATTGTACCCATATCATATGATGTACTCAAATATTGTAAAGGAGTTAGTGTTCCAGTATATTGAACATAGCATCCTCAGATATGATTTTGTATATGACATTATTATGTATTTGTTTCAAGTACTACCTCTGCTCCATTGGATTTCTGAGTTCTCCAAAGATAAATATTATAATGTATTTCATCCATCACTTCCCTCTGACCTCACACATTAGGGGGCATCTGTTATCAACCCAAATGGCACTTCTCCGTCCGAGTGCCAACATTTCCTATGTTGGCACACAAAAGGACATTTATGGATTGAAGGTTTCCTAAAACACTATAAATGGGCATGTTATGAAATACATTCATTATCCATCCAGCTTGCCATTTTTATCTTTTAATATGTCACTTTTTATACGTGCATTTTCCTATATACAACCCACGTACATATGTGACTTTTACTACAACATGTCGTGTACTGTACGCAAGCATTTGTCATTGAAACCCTCGTACAGATCTGTACGCAGGTTTCCCTTAGAGCAACTCAAGTGTCATACGCGGGTTTCCAGTATCAATACTCACGTACGCTTTCCTTTGACATTAAAAATAATAAATCACAATTATTTGAGATTTGTTAAGCCCTTAACTATAACCATCTTAATTGTCTCAACCTCCTCAACCCTCGAAACTGCCTTATTTCACTAAGTATAAATAAATGCCTTGGGGAGGGTATTAATGAATCATACTGGGAGAGAAAAGTTATGCTGGTGGTATCTATTCAGAAGTCTTTGGAGCCGTAGAACTCAGAATCCTTTGGTTGCAGAGGAGTTCTTGTTTTAGGCGTTGGGTTGTAATCTTAACTCATTCACTATTGTTAATAAAGAGAGTCCTTATTCCAAATGTGTTTTGAATGTCTTTCATGTATCATGGTTTGATGAATATTTATGATTAAGCACTTTATATACTATTTATCTAACCTGTCCTATATACATGTATAATCTTGCACTTGGAGGATTTGCTCTTTACATGTGAAGGAGAAACATCCCTAAAATCTTTAGAGGAGAAGCAGAGCGGGAGAAGACAAAGCTTGGATCAACCGTCATGAATAAGGTGAGTCTATCCTATCTTCTT
Source organism: Pseudotsuga menziesii (assembly GCA_001517045.1). NCBI lineage: Eukaryota > Viridiplantae > Streptophyta > Pinopsida > Pinales > Pinaceae > Pseudotsuga > Pseudotsuga menziesii. The sequence continues at coordinate 367,053 of LPNX010214758.1, read as the reverse complement.
GTTTCCTTTTTGTACTTTAAATTTGATTGCCTGCAAGTTTTAAGAGTATGTTTGTAACCCCAAACCTTCGGTTATAAGGTGTTTATTCCTATACAACAATTGGGCCATGGATTCACAACCTGAATCATTCAAGGATATTACAGCAAATAATGAACAATGATTTTCCCTTTTTCATTCTGAGGAAAATTAAGTGCAATATTCATCCAAATATCTTCAAGTCATAGTAGGAGAAAGGAGAAAAGGTCCAGTGTAGCAAGGGGGCACCTTTCTATGGATTAATCCCTTTGAAAACACCTTTAGTAGAAACAACAAATAAGGGAAATGATAGAAATGGAGCATCTAACAAGGATGAATTCCACAACAATCATCATAGACACATTACAAATGCAACATCTAATTAAAGGAGTGCTTAACAAAATGAATTTCTCACATATAATCTAGAAAGCATTAGTAGGAAACACAAACTGAATGTTAACACCATGATGAATGTCATAAACTCAGAGAAACATTTTTCATTATCACTTCCCAAGAAAGTTTATAGATCTATAATATGAGAACAGAGGCTCAAAAATATCAAATTCTAATCAATCCTCTCACCCCTTACTTCCTCTTAACATGTTACATCTATAATGTTATGGCTCCCAAGACCAATCTCAAATCAGAGCCCAATTAGGTTGCAAAAATGGGAATATCTCTTGACAACTGTGGGGTGGTGCATTTTCCATGATTTCTACATGAAACAGGGAATATGGAATCTTGATCATGCTAGATTAAAATGCTAATGTGACGAATGGAGCTCAGGATCGCTTGATGTGAAAATGACAGATTGGGGCCCTTCCAATGGTTTTCTGCTTACTCATCTCGACCTACTCCTCCTCGTGCTTGGGCGTGTAGTGTGTATTTATTATTTTCAAACTTTTCGACTGTCTTCCACTGATATGGAAATGGTAAGTCCAAAGTGGACATTTCCTTCTCCAGCACGTGTAGCTCGATGTGGTCCTTGTAAGAAAATCTTTGCAAATGCGCACATGATTCCTTGAAGGCGAATAGGATTTCAAATTTGTCATCCAATTTGTCTACAATCACCCTCTGGATAGTGGCCGATTCATATCTTCAAAATTTGTGTGGTCTTGTCTGCATGCAATCATTTTTTAATAGTATTCATATTTATTCAACATAGCACCCTTCTCTTTCTAGAGGAAGGGGAGTCCTTTCTTAAACAGTGGGTCAAACATATCAATAAACAACTTCACTTGGTGGGCCAAAATATCAACATGTTCCTGGACTGTGTCCAAGTGGTGATATTTTTTTATAACCTTCCTATCCCAAGTCATGATGGAGATCCTATATTTGAAATTTTATTTCCTTAGATCATCCTCTGACAAGCTATTCAAAAAATCAATAGCATCTTTGGCACGGTCCACTGGTTTCTAGTTCAAATTTTCTCTTGCTATTTCCAAATCCTGTATGGATGAATATATCACCAATTCCATATCTAAAATATAGTCCAAGTAAGGCCTGAATTTTTTTGCTTCTTCTATAATGGCATCCCATATAATATGTTTTTCCCCTTGAACCTACAGCTAGCCAAGCACCTGTTTAGTCAATTTATCATTCTTTGTCTGCAGATCCTGACATTTGGCCTCCCAAGCATTAGACTTGGCTTCCCAAGTATTCTTTTCTCGCTCACTTTGTGCTACCATGTTTTCCAAGGTCTTGTTTTGTTTTTTTAATCCAGTTAGTTCTAGGTCCTTCAAGCTGACTTGTGACATGGCTTGGACTATGGCCTGTTCACCGAATTGAGCTAAAGGAGCAACAATTTTTTCTTCAATCTCTTTCTCTTTCTCTTGTAACTTCCTCTCCATCTCATCATATTTTCCTTCTAAAACCTTTTCACTTTCCATCACCAAAGTCATGTATTTATGCCATTGCTTTTCCTTATCAGCAAAATTTAGTAATTTTTCCTTACAATCAATCAATTCATTCTTCAGACCTTCTTTTTCTTTCTCTATCTCCGCAAGCTTGGGTCCTTCTATCAACTGAGTAACAGGTATTTTTAACTTCTTTTTTAGCAACTGGATGGTATTCTCCTTTTCATCCAGTAAATTTTTCATTCCTGCTCCCTTGTCAGCCTGATCCTCAGCAGCTAGAATATATGTTTGCATCTTTTTAATCTGTGCCTGATGTGCCTTATTTTCCACATTTTGTTGTCTGAGTTGATTCTCAATTTTTCTCTTAGTGGTTTCCAGCTTAGATAACTTCAATGTGGACTTCAACAAGTATGTATACAAAATATCCCTAGTCTTTTTGTGAAAATGAATCATGTCTGGGATAGGAATGGCCTCCAGGTCCATCTTATTTCAACAACCTTGCTATTGGTTGCTAATGCCAAATTTAAAGTGTTATGGACCTGGTCTCTGACAACAATAAGTGACACATATTGATTTGAAATATTTCTTACTTCTGAGTATAGCTTCAATGCTTCGTCTGAAGACACCTCCTTTGTGTCCTTATACTTATCTAACATCTCCATCTTGATCTTGAATTGTGATGTGAATTCTACTGGCGTGTCAGTGAAGGCGTATTCTATGACCTCAAAAATAGGTCCAGTTATTTTACCTTATGCTTCCCTTTGTCCTCTCATGTAGTTTAGACCAGTTGTCCCTCTACTTCAACTTTCTATTGGAATATATTATATTCCTTGGAAGGTAATAATGTCTTTGTATTATGTGGGAAGTTGTCTACAATCTTATGTAAAAGAGTAATACATCTAACCCATAGTTATATGCTGGTGTATTTACTTGTGTAGAGTATTTGTCCATGGTATTGTATTAAGAGATGTTATTTTGAATAATTATATTATCCCACATGCAATATGTGAGAGTGATTCCTCCTCATATCTTAGTATATAATAGGGTCAAGTGAGTCTCTACAAATCATGTATTCTTGATGTAGTAGTGGTACTATTGTGACACTATTGTACATCATCTATATTCTTTGGGGTATTTGTGCATTGCTCTCTTGTAATATTGGAGAAGACAATCTGGAGATAATAGAAGACTACCTTCCCGTGGATGTAACCCATTAGGGTGAACCATGTATATCAATGTTCTCGTGTCCTTTTCTTTTCTTGTTCTTATCTTTTATGATCTGTTGTTGGTTGCTTAGATCGATTAACTAGTTTAGCTTAACTCTACTATTATAACATGGTATAAGAGCTTGAGTAAAATCATTCTTTTAATCTATGTGATATCATATTTTTTGGCTTTTCATAACTTATTTAATTAGGATATAGTTTCTTTTTCAGGTATTGCAGAGATTGTATCTAGTTCCTATGCTATTTGTCTCTAACATTCCAATATGGAAGCATTGACATTTCTAGGGCATTTCGTCTCTTGCATATTTAAAAATGGTATCACATATGGGGTTTTTTGTACATTGTTGTGGTGTTCTTAGCCATATGTTCTGTTGTATCGGCCATCAAAAGGTATCTGTACACTGGTGTGGATGTTATATCAGAGTTCTTCAGCTATCATGTATGGTTGTGGTTATTCTTGTGGTGATCTGGGCATCTTACGATTGGATTATGTCACATGTTCTCGGAATTTTATTGTTGGGTCTTTCATCATACAACCTGGTTCGTGTGCACTTTCATGATTCAGTAAGAAGTGGTTGTTCATTGTCAAATTCCTTCAATCAAAGTGTTCTTCTTTTTCAACTTTGGTTCTTCTGGAAGTTGTCATCAAGGGGGAGTAGTAATGACTCCTTCCTTCCTTAGTGTTAGTGTGGGCCCTTCTCCCATCCATTATTAAGGGGGAGTGTTGGAATATATTATATTCCTTGGAAGGTAATAATGTCTTTGTATTATGTGGTAAGTTGTCTACAATCTTATGTAAAAGAGTAATACATTTAACCCATAGTTATATGGTGGTGTATTTACTTGTGTAGAGTATTTGTCCATGGTATTGTATTAAGAGATTTTATTTTGGAGAATTATATTATCCCACATGCAATATGTGAGAGTAATTCCTCCTCCTCTCTTAGTATATAATAGGGTCAAGTGAGTCTCTACATATCATGTATTCTTGATGTAGTAGTGGTACTATTGTGACATTGTTGTACATCATCTATATTCTTTGGGGTATTTGTGCTTTTCTCTCTTGTAATTTTGGAGAAGAAATTCTGGAGATAATAGAAGACTACCTTCCCATGGATGTAACCCATTAGGGTGAACCACGTATATTGGTGTTCTCTTGTCCTTTTATTTTCCTGTTCTTATATTTTATGATATGTTGTTGGTTTCTTAGATAGTTTAACTAGTTTAGCTTGACTCTACTATTCTAACACCTTCTGCCTCTTGGGAGTCCTAGCAGTGTCTTCTTCCTTGGTGTCCATGGCATTTGAAAGATCTCGTTTGCTTTTTTTCTCTGAGTGACTGGCCAAGGGCGTAACATTTATAGCTACTGCAACCAACTTAGAAATATCAGGAATCAAAGAAGTAATGGCCTTTACAGAATAATTTGAGTCCTCGTGTACATCATTATCTTTGAGATTCTCCTTTGGATAACCATCCCAATTGGAAGCCTCTTCCAACCCAACAACCTCCACATGCTTGAAAGGTTTTATTTTCACAACTTTCCTCCTGTTTAAGATTACCTACTGAGGGTCATAATCAACTACAGTATTTGTAGGAAATCCCATCTCCTTCAATAATTTCTCAATCATTGGTAAATCGTTTTTACTCTTGAGAGTAAAAGGCCCTACTACCCAAGGATACTTAATATTAGTAGACTTTTTAAACATCGGGAAATGTTTTGTTTCTACTATCAATTTTCGCCTAATAAACTCCATGGAGAATACTCTGTGGGTTAAAAAGGCTATCAACATATGTGGTGGATCAGTGAAACCATATAGTCTGAACACAGTTCCATTTTCAAATAAGAACCAGTCACCTACCCTGCTATCTGTAGAGAACTACAGGATAGTTCTCATCTCTAGTAATACTCTAGGAAACCTCTTCTGAAAAATGGAATTATATATCTTAGTCATGAGGAAGTTCATGAATTTTGATTAATCCTTAATCATCTCCTCGCTCAATACCATTTTTGGTAATTGTAAATTCTCTTCATTAAAAGGAAGGAACATTTTTACCAAATAAGACTGGAACCTAAAGGTTTTGGTTTTTTCGAAGTCCATTTACTGAGAATGGATAATTTCAGCCAAGAACTTGTCGAACTTAAGACATGAAACCTGCAATGTTTGACCTGACTCATTCGACTCAATTGGGAAGGTGCTTATGAAAAAAGCAAACTCATGAGAGGTTCGGTGATGTATTTGTCGGTGTCTAGACCTAGGAAGTGGCTTAATAGAGTGACAATGCACTGAGTTTCCTCATTGAAAAGGCTAGAATCAATCAGGAATGGTTGGTCTAACATATTTACATCGGGATTGAAGAATTTCTTGAATAAATTTTGTTTCCTTTCTACCAAAGACTCTCTGAATTACTGAAGTATAGACTCTTATTTATAATCCTTGGTTGTTAGGGTAAAAAACACAAGGACCTATAGGGTTTTTCTAATAGCTGAAGGGCTGATAGGGAATAGGACTATAGATATGGTAACATCCATAATTACTCTCTCAGAAAGAGAGTAGTTATCGGCACACCAAGCCACAAATTCCAAGCAAGTTGGGGTTTGGTCAGTTGCAAAAAATGGAACACTGGTAAATGTTGTGCACATCAGTCCCATGTTCCTCAAGCAACCTTAACTTATCCTTAACCTTGCCAATGGGTCCATTCAATAGGAGTGTATCGAATACCTCAACATCCCTAACCTCAAAGGTTTCTTCTATTTTCTGATACCTAAGGTCCTCAACTTCCATACTATCAGCTTGGGCCATTTTATAGTTTTAGGAGGGGACAAAAAGGTCTACCCAGTTAATTTTACAGGTGGTTGAACACCGTCGTATGAGATGAATGCTCCTACAATGTTCTGGCTCTCACTTTCCGATGCTGTAGAACAAAATAATGCCACAAATTCACGCACACTATATTGTTATACCTTTCTACATCCTTACCCACCTCGCATATTCTTCTCGCGAAAAGATTGTTGGTCGTAGATCTAAATCCTTGATAATATTTAACCGTTAAGGCATGTGGCATTTCTTGAGCCATTGATTTTACCCACCTTGATCTCCATTTCATGGCCAGCTTCTCTTTATCTCCCCTCGCATCTTGAAAATGTGAAACAAATCACGACCGTAGATCTTTTCCGTAAGAGATATTAACTGTCCAAGGATGTGAATTTTGCCATGTTTTGCAATCCATCATATTTCTAATCCTTGTACACATTTTCATCGTGAAACTGAATAGGACCATTGATCTAATCTCCGATGGATCTCTGTCATCTAAAGATGCGGGGTCTACCCTATTTCACTGTGCCTGACCCTACTATACTTTGCGCACATTCTCTCTGTGAAATCTATCAGGATCGTTGATTAACTATGTTCTAGATCATCATTGTCTGAAGGTGCGGGGTCTACCAATATTTCCCAAACCCGACATGTATTATCCCTCATGCACCACGCAGCTGTGAAACGCATCTCCGCCATAGATCTGGCCCCCTCAAGATTGTGGCTACTGGAATAAGCGGACCCTACAAGATTTCGCACCCTCACCACAAGTTATCCTCCATGCATGTGGGCTTCGTGAAATCTCCATCCACCATTGATCTCAAACATCATTCAATATTTACCGTTAAAGTTATAAAAGGTATAGCATATTTCACATACCACCATATCTCATTTCTCCGCACATATTTACACGGCAAAATCCTCCCCATTCGTTTATTCACATTACCTACCCATTCGACAGTTTATTTTGCTCGTCGTTTAATCTCGTTCTACCCATGACAAGCTTCTTTCGAAACTGTGCATACTCTTTCGATGAAATCTCTATCAATCGTTGATTTTCTTGGTCGTGTATCTACGCCATTCACCTTCGTCGCTAGATAACTTTGAGCGGATGTTCACCTATGAATCAAAATACAAGGTTGTAACTCCATGGTTCTCTGATATTTGTTCGAGCCATGCAATGGGATATGGCATTTGACATTCAGGCTTAGGATAAGCCTTCTAAAAAACCTCCAAATCACTAGTTATGAAAAACAATTTTCCTATACCCTCTTCTACAGGGAAATTAGTGCAGATGCCTTGGTAGAAATCTCCCAAAATTTAGCGCAAGTGCTAACACCTCCTTGGATCACTTGAAAGGATTCCTTCGTTCTTTTCAGGTTGGTTGTGTCTCACGTGCTTGATGCCAACTTCATTATCTCATTGAGATTCATACAAGGTATTAGCTCCTTCATGATTTGGTCGAAGACCCTGATTGTCACCCAACTCTAGCACATTGGTGAGTCTATTTTGGGGACCCATACAGTTTCATATCCCTTATGATTTATGGGTTGTGTTGGCGACAGTGTTCAAAATCCCCTCAATGTCATGCTTCTATGTATCTACAGTACTTGATGTTGTTTATTATACCTCATATATTCAAACTCTCAGTCATTGAGTCCATACAGTTGTGCACACCTCCAGATTCAGCAGAGCATCAATTACGGTGATATTGCATTCCATGTCATTGAGTCCATACAGTTGTGCACACCTCCAGATTCAGCAGAGCATCAATTACGGTGATATTGCATTCCATGAGAATGCCATTGTTCCTATGTACCAGTTATTCAGATCATTATTTGTATCTTATCCTCCCATTGAGGCCACCATTATGTACTACTAGTTGTATATATGTATTGATTGGCTCCAAGTATTTTGCACCTTGATCGCCATTTGTATATTGAGACATTGATATGAGCATGGGTATGCCTACATCATCCATATATATGTTTGATTTTATATGTACCTCATCCATTTTTGAGAAGTAATACAAACCAAAATCCACTGCATTTTGAATGAGGAAACTCCGGCTCCTCCATGGTTTCCTCTGGTTTCTCCAACGTTGTCACCATTTCCCTTGATCCTATGATCTCTATCAACCATACGATGAACTCCTTCCCCCACACATCAAGGGGGAATATATTAACACCAAACAATTTTCACCTAGATCTCTATGGTCCAAACCATAATTATACATCATTATACCACCATTATTTCCTCCATTTTGACCTTCACAATTAAAATTCCACAAAAAATGGTCCAAAACATTATTATCCCTTCCCCCATAAATACAGGGAAGTTGAGAATTTATTGTGACATATCCCCACTCTCCCCAAAAAGGACCAAAAACCATAAAATGAGAGTGGGTCAAAAACCATAAATAAATACCATGCACAATAAAATACCATGGGTCAAAAAACCTTGGACCATTCTATAAATACATTGTGAAGGTCTCCGCAAAAACACTTTTCATTACATTGTTGAACTTTTTCACTTTTTGTCATTCATTTTTTGGAACCATTTTCCATCACATCCTTTAACGACACTATCCCATGTTGCACGTCGAGTTCTCTCCATGCAACCCTTAATCCCTTTCCCCATGACAACCCTTTGTTGGAGAACACGCAGAGACCAGGATCGTGGGAAGCCTACGAACCACTTCCTCAAACGATTGCAGTGTCCCATTTCAAAGGCACCTTTTTATTTTTGTATTAGTTAGATTAAATATTATTGTTTTTTTTATTACTTATTGTTGCAAGTCAAGGTTGTGAAATCCCTCGCACCATGAACTCTACCCTATGATCAGGCTAATCTAGGGTACGTGCTTTTGCACATAGTAGGGGAGAAATCCCCACTACATTTTTCCTTCTCTAGCTTTTAATGCATAAGAGTATTGTAAGATAGAAGAAATATTGAAAAATTCTATACATATTAATTTCCAATAGTAAATGAGAATGATATTAAAACAAAGTAATTTTTTCCTATTTTTCAACAAAATAGTAAAAATTGTAAATAAGCAATTACACCCTTCACATCAACTAATTAAACACACTATTTTAGCATCTCATAATGAAATCTCAATTCCACACCAAAGTAAAATACATGAATTATATAACTAACTAATTGGGAAACTTTGAGAGAAGGTGGTCCCTTGCCTTCTAACAAATATGCCTTCACACACTAAAAGGAACTTGTACTCAAAAGATCAGGAAAATTATGCAAATTTCATCGATAAGGTAAATCAATTACAGAATTTCTCCACTCCTGTTACAATTTGCTTCCTTGATAAGACTAGCCTCTCATGAACAAACCAACTCCCTTTTAAATACTGAAGATAAATAGTTGAGTTCCTTCAAATTTGGATAGCCATGAGGATCAAAGATCCTCAGGTTGTCAAATAGATATCCAAAATAGAAACCATGTCATTACATTATTACAATTAGAATATAGACTATTTCATGAGCATCTCTGACCTCAACAAATTAAACTGATCCAATGTCAAATAAGTGTCAATGAACCACATGGACAAATAAATTGAATTGTCTTGCAACAACCTAAGCTGGTGCCCTAAAGAATTGGAACTATGTGCCTCATGATCCTCCCATCCATGTGTATCAACAGGTTGATACACCTAAATATTCGTGTGTCAGCAGGATGATATACCCGAACCCTTTATTATCTTTGACTTGTATTTGTTCATTTGCGTGTATTGGAAGGATGATACACCTGAATCCCCTGTAGTGTTTAACTTCATTCATTAATCCATCACAAATTATCTTATTCAGGAAACAAAATCTAGAAACACAAATAAACTTAAGCATTAATATGACAAAGTAAAGATGAATTATATCTTCTCAAAATCATGTTTTTCCTTCGAGAGGATAGAAATTTAGCTATAATAATAAGGATAAACAAGGAAAAAGGACCATGGGAAAGGTCACAAAAAGGGTCATTTTTTTAACCCAACATCTCCCCCCAACTGTACAATTGCATGTCCTCATGAAACAAACTCCAATGAGTCTGAATCTGAATCTGGGTCAAAACTTGTCTTGTGAAGGTTAGTGATATTGAAAGAAGATTTAGGTTTATATTCCTTATTCATGTACCCTTTTCAAGCAACTAATTCTTCTTAACACTTTTCCTGTGCCTTTTTAGCCAAATTAAATACTCCCTTGTACTTTGTTTTAGGAAACCATATAATGGGAAATTTAAATCTCAATCCCAGGCAATTCAATCCACAGGTCTGAATGCAATTGACATATTTGGGGACTCAAGAAAACATGATTGAATTTTTCAAAACAGTAAGCATCCCTTGTTCTCATGAGCTCAGAAGAAGCTTCCCATATGGACTTACTACCTTCCAATGCATAAGGGTCTTGTTGTAATAATATCTTTACACATGTATTTATAACATCATTTTGAATTTCTATGATCTAACTAGCCCTCTATTGAGAATAGACGGTTTTTTTATGTCTATCAATCATTACAGCAAGGGATTGTGGTTCACCTCAGATCCATAAAGTAGAAATCTCCTCATTTATTTGAATGGTCTAAGAGGCATTCCACCAAATCATCTGGTTAGTGACAAAAGAATGAAATGCCCTTACATGTACATCCCATATGTAAGGAATGGGATTAAACTAAATGTTCATGAAACAAGATAACTCATATTGAGAAGGAAGATTCCTTGAAGTATATCATGTGCTAGCACCAATGGTTTCCAAGTTATCAATCAAGTGGAAAAGATTATTACTATCACCCACCACTTCACATGATGTGTTTTGTTGAACAACGTTAGTATTTTCATTTTTGGCATCATCACTCCATCCACCAAACTTGGAACCAGATTTACAAAAGACTTTGCATTCTTGTTTGAATCCACATTATTTTTATAGATAATCTTGGAGAGAATGAAAATTTTCCCTAACAAAAATAAATAATGTTGTAGGCATTTGTCACATATTACTAACACATTCATTTGGAAAAGAATGTTCAAAAGAATCATTAATAGAACTTTTCCTTTGCATGATATTAGCCCATTGTGATACTTATGACTACCAAGAAATTCATTACCAATAGAAACCCTTGATGTTCTTTCGTTATTTGTTTCTCCTCTTTGTTAAAATATCACATATTTATTTTGATGGTACCATAAACAACGATTTTTGTTATCCCTCTCCGTGGATGTTGAAGATCAAGTTTGTTTTCTAACACTATGATTTTTGTACCTTCATATGACATTTCTACACACATAAAAATTACAACATTCAATAGAAAATTCAAAACATGCAATTACATGATTAATACTAGATTTGAATTAAATATTCCATGTCGAGTTTTTAGTAGACTATATCTCACCATAGCCATGGAAAAGCATGGTTGACATAGGGTCACCAAAGCTATTGTAGAGTAAGGTTGAGAAACATGCATGACTAATATGGGTGTCAATGCATGTCACCATGTTTGACCGTAGACATGTTAATATGAATTGTAATGGTAATATATGAATTAGTAATAATTTAAGAATTAGGTACTAATAATTGATAAACCCAACAACAATAACAAAATCAAACATTAGATAATGATATGAGAAATGTGTCTAAGTAATGAGACAAAGACAAAAATATGGAGAAAAGAAATTGTATAGAGATCAAAAACATTTTAAAAAGAAAAGAAAAATTTAAGGATCCATAATTTTTTAAAGTGTAAAATCCTTGAGGATTCATAATTTTTTTAAAGTGTAAAAACCTTGGTGAATCTTACTAATAATCAAATTTTCAACCATAAAATGCTTAGCAATATTTTAAAAAAAGATGTTGAAATTTCTAAGTTTTTTATATAGTTTTTGCACAAATTAGACGATTTTTAGAGTAAAAATATTTAATCCTATGGAATCTGGTCAAATCATATTAGAAAAAAAATGGTGAATATTTTTTTGGGAAAAAACCCAAAAAATTAGCCCATGGGTTAAATTCCACCCTTCAAATTTTCCCTGCTAAAAATATATTATATTATTTTTTTTTAATATGATAAAGTATGCGTATTCGTAGACTAGACAATTCAAGATATCATATCTAAATCAAACATGGGAATGTTATCAATTGAATCAACAAGTGCAAAGAAATTATCATTTTCAATGATTACATCAATGCAATGGTCATATAATGCAAACTTAATTCCATAACTATCTGACATAGACAAAGTATCAATAGGTGATAGGATACATAAACCACTCATCAAATGATAGAAGATCAACAAAACATGGGCATAATTGCACATAACCACTATTCCATTCAATGATCAAAATGGAAAATATATAAGCCATTTTTTATATATAAAGATGCATGGATTTCCAGCTAAATCCCCAATCATCCTTAAAGAAGTATACATCTTGTTGGGTATATGGTTGTCCATATTTGAAATGTTTAACTTCTTCAATAGACTAGATTGAGTCATAACCATATTTGATGAATCTCCAGCTAAATCCCCAATCATCCTTAAATAAGTATACATCTTTCAAGGTATATGGTTGTCCATATTTGAAATGTTCAACTTCTTCAATAGACCATATTGAGGCATAACCATATTTGATGAGACATAGAAGTTGATTATTAGGAAATTATAGTTCATCTGCACCTAAAAAAGAGACATAAAAGTTACTTATAAATAGTATAATAAAATATACATTATGAAATACTATCTTCTATTTTTTTTTAAATGTGGTTCACCATTTGTTAGAGGGTTATTCCACGGAAAATACCAACACCTTCTATTCAAACATGAATCAAGGTATGGCCATCTTACATCATCAACAAATTTATTACAAAGAGGCTTTACAAGAGCATATCAAGCATTACATGGGGCCTCACAAGAGAATCATGTCACTTACGAGAATTGAACCTGGGTGGAGAGGGTAACAATCATTCCTTCCAACCACCCAAGCTACATCCAATGGACATGAGATATTGTCTTCTAATCAAATTTCTATGTAAGGACTATCATTATTCTAATCAGATCAAATAATCAAGTTGGAGAAGTGAACACAAATTATTCAAGGACACAAATTTAGAGAGGGTTTAGGAAAATTCTTCACAAATGCATACTCATTAATTGTATTATCTAATACAAACTGATTCTTATTGAATGGTCTTTTTCTATCCCAAGCAATTCCTATGATTTCAGTGTTTTCTTTGTGTATCCATGTTCTTACCCGTGGATATTGGAAGGTCTTTTTTTGTCCCAAGATATCCCTCTTATTTCAACATCCTCTCTCTCCATCCTCAAGTGTTCTATCTATTGTTTATTTTTAGATTTTTATCATTTAATCAATATGATCTAGGATCTTATATGAGAGAATAACATGCACATCAATAATCACAAGAGATAAGAGACACAAAGATTTTTCCTCTAGGAAACCATAAAGGAGAAAACCTCGCAACTTCCTCAGAGGTAGAATGAGCACCAATAGAAAAAGTAAAACCCAAAGACAGAAAGATTATCTCCGACAGTTGATCTCTCTCTCACTTGTGCGGCCTCCTCTTCTCTCACTCATGCACTATAGTTGAGTGAGTGAGTGTTTCAAATAGAGAGTCTCACTCTCTATTTATACTAGTTTTCCACTTGACAATTACTTACCAGGTCCAACCTCACTAGGAGAATCTAATAACCCTAGTACCCCTCAACTATGGGGACTTTTTCCCCGACATACAAAGGAGGGTTAACCTCTATGACTTTACATGACTTGATTACATTAATTATTCTCCCGATAGGAACATCAAGGTACAAAGAAACACAATATATAAAATATACAAGTGAATACATTCCGAAGTTACAAATACATCGACACTCCCTCTTAACTAGGAAGGTATTCTCTTGACACAATTCATGAGCGCAATTCTTCGTCACTAGATCATTAATCAAAGCTAGATCATCATCAAAGTTGGATCATCACTGGATCATCATCATCATCACTGCTCCTACTATCTCGAGCAAATGGTGCTATCTCTCAATTCTTCTCATCATAGGAAATTCTACAGAGCCAACCCTTTTTCATGTTGGTTGTAGTCCTAGCCTCCATGTAGGTCTTTATCAACAGAGACAGCCCTTTTTCATGTTGGATGTATTGCATTGCCCTTGCAAGGACTTACCCTACAGAGCCAGTCCTTTTTCATGTTGGATGCAGCACCTTGCCTCTGTAAGGATTTCCCCTACAGAGCCAGCCCTTTTTCATGTTGGATGTAGCACCTTGCCTCTACAAGGATTTCCCCTACAGATCGAACCCTTTTTCATGTTGGATGAAGCACCTTGCCTCTACAAGGATTTCCCCTATAGAGCCAACCCTTTTTCATGTTGGATGCAGTACCTTGCCTCTGCAAGGATTTCCACTACAGAGCCAGCCCTTTTTCATGATGGATGCAGTACCTTGCCTCTGCAAGGTACTGCATCCATCATTACTGCAAGGATTTCCACTACATAGCCAACCCTTTTTCATGCTAGATGTAGTACCTTGCCTCTGTAAGGATTCCCACTATAGAGCCAGCCCTTTTTCATGTTGGATGCAGTACCTTGCCTCTGCAAGTATTTCCACTACACAGTCTGCCCTTTTTCATGTTGGATGCAGTACCTTGCCTCTGCAAGGATTTCCACTGCAGAGCTAGCCCTTTTTCATGCTGGATGTAGGTATCAGCACTTATATTTGACCATGGGAGGCCTATCCTACCACCATGTCGAAAAGTCCCAATGCTTACATCCATCAACATGGTAGGACACACCATCTACCATCTGAGGAAAGGCCCTGCAGTTACATCTAACCATGCGAGGCCCCACCTACCACCATGTCAAAAAGGCTCTGCACTTACATCTAACCATGGGAGGCCCCGCCTACCACCATGTCAGAAAGGCTCTGCACTTACATCTGACCATGGGAGGCCCTGCTTACCACCATGTCAGAAAGGCTCACAGACTCATCACTTCTCCTTGGAAGGAACCTCGATCTGGGGAACACCAAGCTTCTCCCTGAAGTACTCAAACTTCACTCTAGCCATTTCTAGCATAGAGTCACAGCAAGGCTGATTATGCCCAAGGATAACCTACGAGCTTCGCCAAGACTGATTACATCTGAGGACAACCTATAGGACTGATTACATCTGAGCAGCCTACGAGCTTCACCAATATTTTATGCTCAGACAACCTGTCTCATCAACTATGCTGTAACTCCCTTTTTCGAGAGATCTCGATATGGATCACAAACTGGAGCTTCGCTACTCCTCTCTCACAAATATCTAAGAAAGTGGAAACATGTTTTGCCTCGGCTGTACTTAGTGCCATGCAGGACTCCTTGTTGCTAAATCAAGAGATCACACCTGATCCCATACTGAAGCAACACCCCGAAGTGCTCTTCCTATCAATGGCACTGCCTCCCAATCTGAATCCACATAACTCTCCAGGTTAATCTTTTGATTTGTATCATACTTGAGTCCATAGTCAACTGTACCCCTTAGGTACCTCAGAATATTCTTTGGAGAAATATGGTGAACATGTCTCGAATCTGTCAGGAATTGGCTCAACGTGTTCACAACAAAGCAAATATCCAGTCTCGTATTCTTCAGGTACATAAATGACCTAATCATTTGATGATACATCATGGAATCAACTAACTCTGATGAAGCATCACTCAATAGCTTCAGGTTCGATTCCATAGGTGTGGCCATGGCCTTGCAGTCCATCATCTTGAACCTCTTCAGGATCTCCACTGCATACTTCCCTTGTCCAATGGGGATTCCATCTGCACTCTTCCACACCTCCATGCCTAGACAGTAGTGTATCATCCCCAAGTCCTTCATCTCGAACTCGGCAGCAATTCTCCTTCTTTCAACTTTAATGAGTTCCTCTTTCCTTGTCAGGAACAAGTCATCGACATATAATAGTAGCATCATTGGTCTTCCACCTTCAACCTTGAAGCAAAGGTTGGAATCTGCTTTACTCTTAGTAAAGCTTAGAGCCATCAATAATATGTCCATCTTGTTGTACCATGTCGAACCTTAGGATCTTCTGCAGTCACTCCCTCTAAAGTGGAGCATCATTCTCCCTCTTCCTTTCATACTCTATATATTGAAACATTATGCACTGGAGTGACAAGTAGCGTCCTCTGCTACTAATATTCTATGTATCCATCTAGGGTCACTGGATACCAAGATCCTCTATCTTAAACCTTTTCAAGAGTTCTTCTCACACCCATCCGTGAGCTTGTCATCCTCTATAGGCTTTCATATTCAACCTTGTAGCAAAGGTTAAGATCTTCATTACTCTAGGTGATCTTCAAGCTCCTCATGTATGTGTTGTCCCATGGGTGTCTTCTGGGCTCGTACAAGGCCTTCTTTAATTTGCACACATGAGTCTGCCTATCATGTGTCTTAACTTCTAGTGGCTGCTAATGTATCTTCGTAGTCTATGCCTTCTTTCTGTGAGAGGCCTCATGCTATGAATCTTGCCTTGTATCCCACGATGTTGTCGTCTACTACATGTTGGATCTTGCAGATCCATAAGGAAGATACTACGGACTTCCCTTTAGGTCTTTGACATTGGAATCTAGTCATCATTATTCATTTTGGATTATTAGAGTGAATCTTGAACTGTTGTCACTTGTTCTTCGGAACAAGTCTCATCCTTCTTTTCTTGTAGGTGATTGTACACGATCTTTCCTACAAGTCAAATGCACCAGTTGTATGGTCAGAAAAATTTCATAATGCATATTTAGAATGGAAAATTCTTATGCATAAATATATAATCATGCAACTATTTTAGCCAATACAACATTCATCCATATCTCACGGAAACTTTATAGATGCTTTTCATCTCTACCATGACATCATTGAGATTGTGCACTAATCCAATATGTCAGCAAAGAGGTTTCATTCTAGATAAGTAGCAATGGAGATTTGTATAGCACCATGAGCTACTTACACATCACATTCATATTAGTAGTGTACTGTCATTAATGCAAACATTCTATCATGCATAACACATCAACTGAATATAAACAAACGCATAACCAAACAATATCATGAAATGACAATTGAACACTTTTCTTTATTTGTTTCGTGGGTAGACTCCTTTTAGCTTCATCTTCTTCTTCATTCATAACATCATCATTTCTTATCCAAATGCTAAGATGGATAAGAGGTTCTTCAAGAATTGAGTTCTTCATATTCCTCATCGCTTGAGGGATCTTCTTGGAATCATGAGCGTTTGATCTTTAGTTGCTCCCATCTTCTCTTCTCTTATTATGAGGTGAGCTTCTTCTTGTCTGCACTCTTTCCAGAGTCTGCTGAAGGTAATCACTTCCTTCTAGTACACATTCCTCGAATGAATGAATACCATGATCATGGGAATCCATTCAAAGTGGTTATCACAATTTTTGGATTCTCTACTTCTTCATCCACTGCTTCAAGTTGTTCTTTGATTCGAGAGACCCTTGTAAAGTATGACTGTATGTTCTCTGCATTCTGGATCTTTACATTCTTCAACTAGTTTCTCAAAGTCATCTTCTGATTTATGTTCTTCCCTTCAAATAGCTTGGTTAAGGAATCAAAAATTTCTTTAGGTGTCTTTATGGAAGAAACTTGTGGTATAAGGTGATCCTTGATAGAATCAGCAATAATCCTCTTAGCCTTGACCAAGTTCTTCTTGTGTAATGCCTTAGCCTCATCTCCCTCTAGAACTGGAACCTCTCCACTTATGTAGGTGTCCAATTCATTTTCTTCAAGAACTAGTGAAATGCTATAATTCCATGCTTATAATTTTTCAACATCACCAAGGTTTCCATCAAGCTGGTGTGATAGGTCATTTTGAAATGAGAAACTTAAATGTAAATAGCAAAAGATTAGATCTTACCGATTTGAGCTGTCCCTCCCGGTTCCAGATCTGGATGATCTAGGTTTTGTCAGAGAAACCCTAATTTTCAAAACTTGGAATATTTTAGATCTAATTGGATAGAAATATGTGCCTCCTAAAGGCTAGCTGAGCAGCATACTCATTTTCCCAAAACTGTGATCAGAACTGCAAAATATCTTATGTCCTAGTTTTCTTCAATTTCTTCTACAGAATTGTCTGATATTGTTTCTGCAATATATCCAAAATTAATACTCCTATATTTCTGAAACTTTGCACTGAGGTATCCTCATCTGTCCTCTTTCCAACACCTTAGGTGTGAGCATAATTTGTTTCACCAATTGGGACTTATGATATTTTTTCCAAGGTGACGTATTTCAGGACTGTTCAGCATAGCAAACTTGTACAAACTGCCATGTGTCACTGTTTCATCTTCCGGTTTTGAAACTTTTACCATAGAAATTAAATTATGTGCCCTATCTATAAACTCTTGAGAAATTTCATTTGGACCTTCATAGCTCAAGACATATAAATTTTCCCTAGGTGTATTGTTTAGGGATGAATCTTGGGAGACGCTGGAACCCTGATTTGGAGGAATCATGTCTCCCATAGTATAGCGAATATGAGGCTGAAACTTTTACACAAGGTACATCAGGAATTTATATTTGGCCTGTAAAATTTTCAGCTCCTGATCCTTCTCCAATATCGAGATATAGTGAATGCACCATAATGACTATTTTTAGTCTTTTAGGGTTTTCTGGTCCACAGTCAAAATAGGGTTTGACTTTCCCGGAGTTTTACCCAACCAAAAATTTTGATCTTGGTCTCTAAATTTTGATTTTGAGGAGGAGAGAGATCCTATGATGGGCTCACTCAAAAATTCCTCTTCTATGAAAATCCCTAATTTCCCGCAGCAGTGATAGGTCAAAAACTGAAAAATGGTCAGAACCAAATTTTGCTTCGACAGAAAGATGCGCCCTTCAATGGAGAGTTAGCCTAGCCTCCCTTTGCTGATGATATGTGGATAGAGACCCAAAAAGTAAGAATACCTAGCTTCTGTAGCTGCATAGTGTCTTCTTCTCAGGTTATCTCTGATACCATGTTAGATTTTTATCATTTAATCAATATGATCTAGGATCTTATCTGGGAGAATAACATGCACATCAATAATCACAATAGACAAGAGACACAAAGAGTTTTCCTCGGGGAAACCATAAAGGAGAAAACACCGCAAATTCCTTAGAAATAGAATGAGCACCAATAGAAAAAGTAAAACCCAAAGATAGAAAGATGATCTCCGACAGTTGTTCTCTCTCTCACTTGTGTGAGCTCCTCTTCTCTCACTCATGCGCTACAGTTGAGTGAGTGTGTGTTTCAAATAGAGAGTCACATTCTCTATTTATACTAGTTTTCCACTTGACAATTACTTAATAGGGTTGACCTCACTAGGAGAGTCTAATAACCCTAGTACCCCTCAACTGTGGGGAGTTTTTCCCCAACTTACAAAGGAGGGTTAACCTCTATGACTTTACATGACTTGATTACATTAATGATTCTCCCAATAGGAACATCAAGACACAAAGAAATATAATATATAAAATATACAAGTGAATACATTCCTAAGTTACAAATACATCAACATTTACGCCTTATTTATGGGTAATGGACCTACACTAACCATTATATAAGTGGTTGGGCTAGGTTCGTATGGTTATTGGGGCATCTCTATTTGAATCATGGAAAAATCAATGACAATGCAACAACAAATGTCCATGCTTCTCACCATCGCAATCATAGAGGTAGAGGTTACACCATTCTTATTGGGAAAAATGTCCATGTTCAGCCTTCTTGGTTGAAACATGGCATTCTAACCATGTCCAAAATGTGCTCAATAATGGTAATGGTGGAATTGTGGCCCAATAATGGCGCAAGAGTAGCTTAAATGCTTGATACATCATAATAATTGGTGTGAGATGACGATGGAACACTAATGTGTCACCCATAAATTCATTAATTGCACATCTTACTCCCTAACCCTATGATTTCCTTGACAATGAGATTTATGGTGTAACCCTATGATTTCCTTAATCATGAGATTTATTGCCTAACGCCGTGTTTTAGAAACAATCAAACTTTATGTCAGTAAATGGAAATCTAGATTGGACATATGACAAAGCATATTCCATAATCCTTAATAAGGAATGTTGTGATTTTGTATATGCATTAAAAACAAGATTAAAGATGGAAGAACTTGAAATATAGGGAACACCTATCTACGTAAAAATAAGTGTTGTGTCACTTATCTTCATTTTTTATTTATGCTTATGCCATTTAAGCTGGTATTTTATTATACCTGCCTCAGCAGGTATATTGTAATCGATCGAAGTCAAACTCCATTGACTTTGGGTATTAGTTGGTGTATTTTGAGGCACTTATAAAGAATTAAAACCTGTCTTCCAAAGTATGACTTAGGGGTTTGCAAAATATTTTTTTTAATTTTGTTAAAAAGCTATTTTTCTAAACAGCTGATTGGTGGATAGGAGATGATGTCAACATTGGGATTTGGTATCTGGATTTGAGTTGACATGTGGCAAGATGACATCATAATGATAAAATTAAAAAATAAAAATTATATCCCATTGCCAAGTGGCACCATCGGAGCCAGCTGTTCTGGGCTCGTTCCCACCCAACTCCATGCGACAATTGTGATCTAGATGTTCATTGCAGCAGTTGACCTATTTGACGAGGCCTGCGTTCGCCATCTTAACAACACCTGTCTCATTTGCTATAGCAGCGATTAGCTGATTACCGCATTTGGTTTCGATTTTACTATCAGGGCCAATATGCACCTCACAGATGGGAATTTCGTTGCAATCGTCCAAGATATGCTTCGGCTCTGTAGAAAACCAGAGAATCAGAAACAGAGAACTAGCTGTAAACCTTCTGTATTGTAACGAATGGTTCTTTAATGTAATTTAAATCTAGAGGTGTTACAGTGACAGATTATTACCATAGCGAGTGCGATCCAGAAGGTACCGTTTCAGTCATAGCGGATGTTATCTGGAAGTCCTGGTATATTGTCAATGAAAGATTCAACGGTGCCTTTCTTTGGCTCTTCTAACCAGTACTTCTGCCACCGATACCTGTAAAGAAAAACAAGGCACCGGCCTCTCAGTTCTGATTTGAATCTTTCATTGATGGTTGAGAGAAAGATTATTGCAATGCATACAGTGAAGTTTCACAGAAGACGAGGAAGTCCTGTTTGGCAGAGAGAGCCACTCCGTTGGGGAAGAACAGATCTTTGAGAAGCGTGCTGGTTGTCTTGGTGTAGGCCTCGTATTTCAGAAACCGGCCGTGTGGTCGGTACTCCATCAGATCTAACAAATAGTCATGGAAGCCATATTTATACGAAGTATCTGTGAAATAGATTGCCCCTCCTCTACTTACATCCACTCCATCTGCAAGTCTGCAATAATATAGCCATGTAATCTAGAGGTTTGGTATCAATTTGACAGTGTTAAGAAGTCTATTAAGGATTTTATTTCCAAATATGTTTAATATTCTTAGAAAACAATCTTTTCTAGGATTGACATTGCTTCGAACATTCAGAAATAGAACATTATTTGATTCACTTAACCTATATTAACTTTTTATTTTTATAAAGAATCGATTCATTGCTCAAATTTTGAAGTAAAATTTCAAAACAAAAATGATCTTGATAAAAATGTTACTTCATTTTCAATCCATCTGCTTCGTCTGCAAGCATCTCCACATGGCCTTCTTTGACATTCAGCAGACCCTGCTTAAAAACACAATGAAAATGAAACATATGAAGATGAATATAAAATTGAGGAGACGAGATGATGAAGGGCCGATCATAACCTGATAAGGATCGCAAACTAATAACTCTCCATGGATGCCAAAAGCGAGGCCCAGAGGATGACCTCCAACATATGTCCAGTTCTCCACAAGAACATCAAGATTATCAAGAAAGGAGATTCGTTTAATCCACCCATCGCCACAACCCGTATACAGTATGCCTTGAGAATCCAAAGCCAGATCTTCAGAGCTGGGGATGAGTCCAGATCCGAGTTTCTGTGCATTCTGTAGCCTCTGGTTGTGGGCGTAAACACCAATTCTTTCAGGAGGAGGAGGAAGGTCGATGTTTGTTGGATCGATTGGAGAAGTTCTCAAGAGAGCATTCCAACCTGCTGCTAAAGCTATGCACAGCACAGCTGCTACCACTGCAATAGTGGCATTTTCCATCGGAGAAAGAGAGGGTAAAATGGGGAACACAGAGTCCACATAAGAGGGTTAACTCATGGAGCTTGCCAAACCGAAAATGAAAAACCGAAATTCGTCTGAATTCTATGACATAGACCTTGGCCGGATGGTACCTAGTGGAGAGAGGCACACTGCATGACACACACATGGCAATGCACATTAGCTAAGTGTGCAACGTAGGTGCAATAATTTAATGATTAATTGCATTGCATGACACATGTGAAAGGGCAATTTCGAATTTCAATTTAAAAGATTGTAATTGTACAGAAAATAAAAGATATGGACCAAAAAAGAGATGCAGAGCTTTTTTACCACAAGCTTTTCCGCAGCTTCACATATTTTGTCGACCTTTGCATCGGACAATCCTTTAATGCTCGTCAAATTTTGTACAAGTCTTCCTTTAAAAAACGAGAGCATAAAAGACGAAAATTAAATACGGTTGTAATTTTAAATAAATTTCAAGTGAACCTTTTTGGTATGCATCATTAAACCGTTACATGTATAAATGCCAGCATCCTAGAGCTTCTTGACGTCTCCTGCGTTGATCCCCAGTTGTGTGACTGTAAAATTAAAACACAAGATGTCAAAAACAATTAATATTGAGATGAGCTACGAAGATTTGTCGTAATAATTAAATTTTGAGAAGTCCTCGGCTTCTCTATAGCTTCAAAAGAGTTGTCTTCCTCGTCAATATCCTGATCCGGTTCCACGAGCTGAAGTTGCTGATCTTTTGGGTTGAACATTCATATTCAAACATGCTAGTGTCAAGTAGTTTAATTAATTTTGTGGATTCTGCTCCTGGGAGCAGAAGCGATGAGGATGCTTACTTGTAATCCATTTCTTCTATCACTGATTTCTGTTGCTGCACAATGGAGAGAAATGAATGGCACTCCTGCTAAGCTGTAAGCAAATGTATTTGATATTACATATGTATTTAATAGCTATTTATAGGTTTTCCACATGGTAACTCTAGGGTTTCCACTTGCTAAAAGGACAGCCAGCCAGGTCCAGAGCACATCCAAGTCAACGTAACCTGCACAGCCAAATTGCCATCATTAATCACTTATTATTTTAGAATTTTTTTCCTTTATTTATAAATTAATAAAATGGACTCACTTATTTGTTTATGTTCACGTTCACTTATTTAAAGCATTACACATTTTGGTTTATTGGAAAATATTTATATCTAATTTAGCTAAAATGATTTTGTTATTAAATATTAAAATGACTAATAAGCAACCTAAAATTCTAAACCAATATTGAATTAAGGAAGCTTGAATATGCTTGTTTTATGATACATTGCAATAACCTATATCGTATTTAAATGGACATTTTTTAATTCATTTTTGTTTTAATTTCTTTCAAATTGTAATTATATTTGTTTTATCATATATTTTTATAGCAAAATTATCCTATTGCTATATATTTTCAATCTCTTCTTATAAATTGTATTTAATGTATTAGCAATAATTTCAAGATGATATAGATTTTTAGAAATATCTAAAATTAAGTTGGCTATACAATGTTTCCTTTTATAATTGTAAGACACTTGCAAAGTGTGTATCATAATAACATATTTTATTAGAAAAGACACATGTATGTTTTTCAATATATTTTTTATTTGAAATTTTTTATATCTACCTCAAATTTTGTAAAAACCTATATTTATCATTATATTTTTTTATAAAATACACATGTTTTTATTATTTTTATGAGTATTATGTCCAACACAAAGAAATATATATTTGAAATTTTGTAAAAACCTATGTTTATCATTATATTTTTTATATAAAAATACACATGTTTTTATTATTATATTAGTATTATGTCCTTCACAAGGATATATATTTTTGGGTGACTCCTTATTAATTTGTCTGGACTTTATAATTTTTCTTACTTTTATAATTATTTGATAGTTGAAAACTTATTTTATTAAACATTTTTTTTATTAATTCTTTATATATATTATATAGTTGTTTGATATTAAATTTAATATACTCAATTAGTTGTTTATTTATGTGATTAAAGGGTTAATTTCAAAAAATATTAAAATTTTAAAAAAAAATATTCCCTAATATCATTTAGTTTATTTTTTATTTTCACTAAAAAATCATATTTTTCTTATTATTGTTTTAATTTTATATAATCAAATATCTTTTCTTTTCCAATGTCTATAACATTATTTTTATAAATGCTTGTAAATATTTCTTTTTATTATTAATTTTTATTAGATTAGCATATATTTATATACAACAATGCCACACATTCTATGTTTTTAAGATATCTTCTTGAAAGTTTCATTGTAATAGTTGGTGCTTACATTGGAATTCAGATTTTTCAAAATCTCCAATTGTTGTTACATTTTTAATATCTATATTGTTAAGTATTTATGAGGCATTCAACATTGTTAATGTTATTCAATATCCATTTCTTACATAATATTTATTAAACTATTTTTAAGAGCCAAGTACTAGGCATCTATATTGCTTATCTTAGATATTCGTAGTGACAAAAGCTCTCCTATTCACAAAGACAAGTAAACTCATTTTGGATCTTTAATTTCAAGGACTTACTTAATAACTAATTAATTGATATACACATAGAAATATAAACAGTGACAGTTACAAGAAGTAACGAGTAATGCAACAACCTATAAACAACAAGTAATCTCACATAGAAATATAAGTACCATGGCAACAAGTAATACATTTTGCAAGTTTGAATGTTTCATAATTTCTTCAACTTTTAGCTTTAAACTATATACAATATTACAATAAAATATTTCTAAGAGGCAGCTATAAGCAGCCTTGCTGCTATTTCACTTGTTTATGAATGAAATGGGTATGGAATTCTTAGATTTAAATAAGTTCGTTAATATTTATTTCCAATGTATTATTAATTGCATGCATGTATGAATTCAAATGATGTTCCAACTTTAATGGGTTAAAATTTGTATTGGGATTTTCAAATTTGCGCCGCATCCCTTCTCTATGGGTTGAGAAATACTTTAAAGAGCACATGACATATAAGTTCTCAACCATGGTAAAAAATCTCATCACCACTTTTAACCATGTCCACAATTCATGAGCAACAATCCACACATGCTCTCAATCATAAGCCAAACCAATATCAAAGCATTGCCCACAAGCCCCTTTTCATAACCCATTATCATAAAAAAAAGACCTCACTCAATTCCGTTGCTCACAAGCCACTTTCAATGCAAGAGATATTCTCAAATTGCATACTTCTATCAAATACAACAATCAAGTAGAAGGGTAGAAGAAATTTCTCACTCCATGAAGACTCAATGTTCAAGAAATAAAAACAAGGGCCTTACACTTATCAAACTCAAACATAACAAAGAATAACAAAACAAGGTATACAAAGCTTACAACCTTTATATCAAAAATAGGATTCAATGGCTTTTATGAGATCAACTTTTCATATCTAATTTTCATATCTAGTTAAGAGTCAAAGGCATAGTATTGCACCCTCATGTTTAAGGCAATGATCATAACAACTTGAGATTAAATTTTTTCTTTTCGCATCAAATATCTAAGCATGCAAGTTCGAAATCCCTATATTTTGACACATTGATGCATATATTATCCAATTGTCATCATGAGCATTACATAACCGCAGTTAGTGTTATATAAATCATACAAAACTATCAATAATTACACTCATTATTAATAATTTGCTCAACTTTACTAACAAAACCTCAATCCACATAAATAAAGAACATGCAAGATGCTCACAACCCTATGTGCATGCATCTTCTAACTCAACATAAAAATGTCAATGACAATAGCATGCTTTCTCATCACAGCTACAATATGGTCGAGCATACCATAGGATGCATTTATAAGTTTTCCCTATCAACTACTTCTAGAATAAATTCAAAAGTGCATCCTTCTCTAATCATCAATATACCCAACCATAAAGAAATATATAATGCATGCTTCTCTAATCATTAAGATACCCAACCATAATGACAATTGCTCAATCATAACAAAATACCAACATCGTTAATTTTATTTTACTTTTAAGAGTGAAAAAAAACTATAACCTGCTATTTGATGATCAAATCAAAGTTACATACAATATCCATACATGAATAAAATACTACCTATGCATCAGTCTGAACAACGTCAAGACTACCAATGACTACCCGACATATCATCCATCATCCAAACATACTACATAACGAACAACATAACAATACAACAATATAGCAAAACTACCAGGTGCAAGATGTAAGCAATACATCTACCAAACACCAATAACTTAAAACAACTAGTAGGAACCCAAAACCACCAAGTGGTGGTCCATGTATTCCTCAAAAAAGGTACATCCATCAATTGGAACAATGGCCAATTTAGAAAGAGTGTATGCCTGAACATTAAGTTCACGATAGACATGCTCAAAAGAAATGGAAGAAAACTTAGCAATCAACATCCCAATCCTATTCCTCCATTGTTACAGGTGTAGAGCCTACATGTCCATCGTACCCTTCACCACTCGATTGTAATCTTCAAAACACCAAAGATTTTACTGCTGAAAATATCCCTGAGCTTGGAAAAATACCCTTGAGCTTGGAAAACTCAAGTAAACCCCATAAAGCCACTAATTCCACCTTTCAATTGGTATTGGAACCAACACCCATCCACAACCAAATATGATGATTTTTTTTGCAATTTAAAAGCATCCCTCCTCCACAAACACCACCTTTCCCAGCACCATCAAAAAATGCAGTCATTGTATCATCAACAACCATCGAAAATTGTAAAAATATCAGTCTCTTTGGTAATTTTGGGGCCATATAGTCCCAAAGTAAGCAACATACACTAAAGAAGACCTAAGCTATAGAGGTTTTATAGTTTTCAAAAATCCCATGATTTTTTCTCTTCCAAATTTCTTACATGATAAAGAAGGGTAGTGAAAGTTGTACAGACTTTACCTCAAGCCAATTTACAATGCACTCCTTGCAGTCAGACCCTTCCAAGTCATCTCCAAAATTGGTAATAGCTTTCATAGTCTTCCAGACTTCCATGAAGAATCCACAATACAAAAAAAGATGAATGACACTCTCACACTCTGATAAGCATAGTACACATCTACTTGGACCTTCAAGTGTATGAAATGACGGTTCATGGGTTGAACCAAGGTTTAAAGTAGTTGGAGAAATATAGTAAAATTGATCTCTCGAAAGAAGTAGCATTGGGTTAATGCATGGAAAGACATTGGTGTGATGAAGCGAGCAGCCATTGGTTGAAGATATATGTTGTAAAGTATTGAAAGTTTTGTACCTAAGTTTTAATGTATTGTGTAGGGTGCATGTTCGGTGGTACCCGACACCTTAGCAGTAATTTGTTTGTCACCATGAAACATAGCCATATGCAAGTTTGGATTTCCTAGGGTGCTAAAGGCACAAGCTATCCCTCTTATGTGCAAAGAAGAGATGTTGCATCAAGTTGTGGAATGAACCACTTGGGTAGGTATGAGGGTGGTAGGTGTACTCGTACGCTAGCTTGATGTGGAATCAGAGAGTTTGTTGAGTCTTCAATTAAATAGATGAATGTGAGATGGTTTGATCTCAGTTTTCGGGTCAAAATTGATAAACCACGTAAGTGAAAAGGACTCCTAGAGAACTCGTGGTTACAGCAGATGAGGACCCATGTATTCTAGTAGATGGATTCTCTTTTTATATGGACATCAATGATGAATTGTTTGCAGGTAAAAAATCCTTCTAGAAGTGAAGTACTTTAAAGACAAGTCAAGGCGAGAGAAATTAGAGAAATAAAAATTATGGATGTAATAGCAATAGTTAAAAGAAAAAAATGGAGATGACAATATGTAATTTACATGTAAATGGGATTCCTAAGTGCCCTAATTGTTTTTGGGGTGGTTCGATCTGAAGCGATTCCCCAAGTCAAGTTCAAAGGGGGATTGTTAGGGTTAACCTTGACTCAGGAATGAGCAAGGATGTAAGTTTTTGGGCACATAGTTTTGGTAGCCCGTGGTTTCTTGCTAGTTGTATTTGCATGTAAAGAACCATATTTATAGGGTTGGGTGCATCCATGGAGGTGGGTTACAATTTTTGGCAAGAAAATTTCGCAACAAAGAAAAAAATGTACCTCGATCGAGCTTTTGTTAAACCCTCGATCAAGGTGCTGAAACCTCAATCAAGGGTTTATCAAAACCTCAATCGAGGTCCCTGTAAAAAAAATATATAAAAAAGGCCGCGGACAGCCGTGACCTAATATTTGCATTTTCTCTACACAGCACAGGTACCTCGATCAAGCTGCAGCACAACCCACAGACCTTGACCGAGCTACAGCACAAGCCACAACCACGCCCTACCTTTCACCACGATGTCGGAGCAGAGAGGTAACACCCAAACCTTGTTTTTCGCAATTTAAATGTAATTTTACTTTTTTTTTTAAGTTTTAAAGTTTTAGGTTAAAATTAAAAAAAATCATTGTTATAGATGGTTTTAGATTAGTTTTTTTTGTTTAATATGTTTGAAATGTGTGGAGGCAAGCATAAATGCTACCGGATTTTTATAAAATTCTAATTGAAATTTTTTATTTATTTAAAATTTAATTTTTTGTTTTATATATATTTTGTAAACCGGTAGCATTTATGCTGTCGGTTTAATTTTTAAATGTGTGCCAGGCAAGCAGAAATACTACCCAAATTTTTTCAATCCTCCGAAAATACATGGAGGATTGAAAAAAATCCATAAGACACCAAGTAAACAGAACCTACATGAACCATAGAGACAATTAATCAACCCTAGACCTGAGACAAAACATTAATTTTTTATAAAATTTTAATTCAAATTTGTTAAATTTAAACATTAAATTTATAGTTTGTATAAATATTTCTATCAATAGGCTTCGTTTATGCTGCCGGTTTAATTTTGAAATGTGTGTCGGACAAACAGAAATGCTGCTTGATTTTTTTCAATCCTCCGAGAATACACGAAGGATTGAGAAAAATCCAAACCCTAGATGCGAAACAATCATGAACCTTAAACCGATGGAGGCATTTATCTAAACAACCTATATGTTATATGTATGTTTTGACTTATTAGTTGACACATTTTGATTTTAGTTTATTGAGAAGTGTACCTATGCATTTTTGTTTTTTTAAGCTCAAATAAAAGTATTGTAGAAATGTGGATCATCCTTTTTTTTTTTACTTTTTGAAGAAAAAAAGTAAAATAATTAAGTATATAAATTTGCATTTTAATTTATAAAAAATGTAGTTATATAATTTTGGATTTATAAAGGAAAATCAAATGAAAATATTAATGAAGTATATAAGAATTTATTTTAAATTGTGAAAAAATATAATTATTTTTTTAATTAAAAAAATCAAATTAAAAAATTAATAGAAATTCATGATTTAAATTTTTTAAAGAATATCAAATTAAAAAATTAATAGAAATCCATAATTCAAGATGAAATTATATTTTTGATATTTTTCAAAAAATATATATAGATTTATATTCAACATTTTGAAAATTATGAATTATAAATTTAGAATATTTTAAAATAATAGTAGAAAATATTACTAATAAAATATATAAATTTATACATTAAATTATGAAAAACTAGAGTTGTAATTTATTTATTTTTAAATCCAAGAAAGAATTAATTAAATACCTAAGTTGTGACTTTAAATCACAAAAAAAATTGAAATTATATTTATTTAAAAAGTTGAAATAAAATAATTAGACTACTATATTAAATGGAATGGAGTATAAGTTTCCATTTGTAAAGATAAAGTTAATGATATAATTATAATTTTACAAATTAATTTAAAAATATAATTATATTTTTAAAATATATATAAATTAATTTACAGAATTATAATTTTTAAAATTAGTTTAAAATTATAATTTTTTTAAATGTTTACGAAAGAGTTAATGAAATATATCAATTTAAATTTTAAATTTTAGAAAATTAAATTAATATTTAAAATATTTTTCAAACAAAAAAGTTATTAATAAAATATATAAGTTTTGATTTGAACTTATAGAAAAGTGGAACTATATCTTTTTGTTTTAAGGAAACTCATATGAGAGTATTGTCAAGATGGAAGGAATCGCTAATATATTTGAAAGAAAACTTAATGAAGCATATCAATTAGGAATTAAAGAATAATTTATCAAAATATATAGATAATAAATTGAAGAAAAATATAATTTTATATATATTTCACTTATTTAATTATAAACTTACATAATTATGAAGATCAATCCATAATTATCAAATTTGATAGAATCATACTGATTATTAAGTTTAATATGGTTCACTAGATAAACTAATTCACAATGAAATGACCTTGCTTGTTGACACATTTTCATGCACACTAATGGTGAGGTTCATTTCACCCAATGGACAATGGGATATATATATTTGTCCATAGTGATTCACAAACACATATTATTATTTCATTGTCCATTGAAGGTGATCAAAATCAAGAAGCAGGCAATGAAATGGTTGAATTTAGCATGGGAATGGATGAACATGGGGTTATTTAAGGTATTTTGCTGGGTTTTTTTTGTTCATTTAAAAGTTATAATTTTAATTTTTTTTAATTGTGTGAAGGTGACACATGACACTTACATTAAAATAAATCATTAAAAAATGAAAAAGTTTACAATGTTTTCCTTAATAGAAAGCTAAAAAAAAGTTATTTTTTTTAATTTGAAAACTGTATTTATTTATTTATTTATTTTTCTAAAAATTGTACTATGGCTCTAAATGTGTTTAAGCCACACATAACACTTTAATAAAATAATAAATAATTTAAAAAAATAGAAATTTTACAATGTCTTATCTAACCTAAAGCTCAAAAACAAAAGATATATATCCAAATTAATTAACAAACATGCATTCCACCACAACAATCCAGAAGCAACCAACATTCCCTATGTAGGCCAAACCAAGATTAAAGCACATGGCATGACTGGGATACATATGACAATCTCCAAAACTATAAAAAAACTGAGGACTAAGGCCATCCCAGAACCAACTTGTCCAACAAAATCCTCGAAACAAGTCCATAACAGAAAAAAAATGGTAGGAGTCTTCAAATAAACTGAGAGCTCAACAACCTAATAGATAAGTAGGGATCCTTCATCAATCTTACAAACTTTGCCAACTTTGGCTTAATCCCAATGATTTTTGAGATAATTTTATATACTAAATTATACAGTGTTATAGGTTTGAATTCATCAAAAGAAAGCTCGGTTTTGAACTCTTAGGTTTGAGGGAAATAAAAGTGGCATTGAGAGCTCTATAAACAACACCATTTACCCTAGAATCAAAAGTGGATAGAGATGCTAGAGATCAATGTCCAAAAATGAAATCTGTAGACAATTTTAGACAAATTATCTAAAACGAGAAACCCATCAAGTCTTTTAGATGCCCCGAAGGGCCCATCCATACCATTCCTCGAAGTTGGGGCCATTGGATAGGAAAGGACATCCACCAAATTTGAATCCAATAATAAATTTATGAAATAAGAATAGAATGGATCCAGATGAGAGGAGGGCCCCCAAACCTCATTAACAACCTTTGTCGAATTTAAGTTACCCCACCCCCAAAAACAAAAAAAAATCTTCCCTTAAAATTCCAGTGGTACACACAATCTCCCATAACTCTTTTATATCTCTTTAAATGTCAGTGGTCCCTTCACAGTCCCTTGAAATAGTATCAAATTATTTATACTTTGTTATTTTACTTTGCTAATAAAATTATAATGATCTCTTATGTAGGGTAATTTGAAAATAACTTCAATTAGTCCTCCATGTTGGGTTGTTTTGACACAAGATCTAGCTCCATCGTGCTCTCCTTTACCATGGCCAATCTCAAATAGTTCCACATATGTGACACTTTGTACTTATTGTGCATTGAACACACCCATTGAAATATGTGGGAATTTTTTAATTGATCAACACATGCATAAAACCAAATCCAATGATACTCAATTTGTATATTTCTCTTCATCAATTGATCATAGAACATGTGGAAGCAATGGAGTGCATAATGGAATTTATGGAACCTATCATCACTTACGTAGAACTAATATTCCTTCAATATTTCTCATTTCTCTTAACTACTATGTATACCATTCCAATATGTGATATCGACCATTAAGGAAACTTGTTCATAATAATAATTTATTGCATTTGAATTCATTTTGGGGTTGGAAGGTGTTTTTCTCAGGAATCAACCACTGAAAGTATAGTTCCAAGGAGAAATGCATATCTACTAATTCTAAATTGTTCATCCTTTCATCGAGATAGGTAAACATGTTGAACATCTTGTTCTATCTTTTCAAAATATCCTTGATGAAATGGTTGACTTGTACCTGGTGGAAAAAATGATATCGACATAAATTATGTGTATAGGTAAAGTTTAATTAAAATTGAAATGAAAAGTTAGAGACTGTTATTGGATTGGGATGAAAAGTTAGAGCTTCGAACTAAGCGAAAACCATGTGTCCCAAGAACACTTTTGCATTCACACACATGACATGAACGATCAAGCTCAACTATCTATGAAAAAAACCTTTGCATG
The DNA here is from genome assembly GCA_001517045.1 of Pseudotsuga menziesii. Lineage (NCBI taxonomy): Eukaryota > Viridiplantae > Streptophyta > Pinopsida > Pinales > Pinaceae > Pseudotsuga > Pseudotsuga menziesii. The sequence continues at coordinate 334,333 of LPNX010214758.1, read as the reverse complement.
TGGCATTTCCTTATTGATTGTGCTCACACTCATGATCCTTCTCCCATTATTAATGTGCACCATGTGATGATGTATTAATCATCTCAAATCTACATCTTTACAATTGACATATTTATCATTTATCTTATATTGTATCATGACTACATTTATTACGCCTTATTTCATGCAGATGCATCTCCACAACGGGGTTCTTCGGTTCGCCGAAGGCAAATCACTGATAAATCTGCAGCCATTCCTCGCCTCGGAGGTCGAAAAAGGACTCGTAAGTATACAATTGTGCATGATGTACTCTTTGTTGTTAGTTACATAAAATTAAATTGTTTCACATGTGTATATTTAATCATCAACTTGTATGTCTCTATTTTCAGAGGTTCTCCCAGGCATCCTACGCAAACACACGCTCCTGCTGGGGAGCCGAGCAGCGACCACTCTGGCAGCCGCTCTATGCATGAGAGCGGCGAGGAGGATACTGCCGGTATCGGTGGGGAGGTTCCCCACGAGACAGGTACATTAAATGCATATATATTTTTCTTTCAGTTATCAATACCTTTAATTTATATTGATTTCAAATTCACCTACAGTTCATGTATGTATTTTGACTGACATTTATGTTTTCATCTAATTTTTCAGGTGTCGTGGCTGCACAACTAGGCCTCGACCCTCCCGAGGAAGCACCATGGGAGGATGAGATCACACGCATCATGATGTAAGACATTACAAGCCAGCATGATTGTTTGTAAACTAATGCCCACTCCATTTTAAACCACACTCCTGCATCATGTTTGATGTGGATGATGTTAGAGGTAGTAGACAATCTGCTGAAGATCTACAAGTCCATCAAACCATTGAGTTCTCTTTGGGCCACTACATGTCAAATAATAAGGGCTGCAGTGATGGGTCCTGATAAATGGTTTGCAGTGAGAGATGCAACAACTAGCCATGATGTGAAGGGAACATTATTTGATATCCCTCATGACCGCCCCATTAGTCAACCGCTTAGACTCAAGGAGTTTAAGCTAGAGGTTGTAGTTCCTTATGTATATGACAGGTTAATTGGAGCATGGGGCATGTTTCCCCACCATGACTAGGTCCCACTATACTTTGCAAAACATATATAGGCATAGTTTGTCCTAAGGATGCACCTAGATTACACCAGCACACCCTCGAGCTTCTATGGTGTTGGTGGGGTACACAGTCATTCGCGTCCTAGGGATAGGAGAGACCTTGGAGCTCAGCCGGAGCCATAGCCTTTGGTAGGTCACCCTAGCAGGACCATGCTTAGGACAGATGATGTAGCTAAGTCATCTCAGCTAGCGATTGAGGAGCAGAGTGCACTAGTAGAGGCGACACGCATGACAATGCATGGTACCATGATGGTTGTGCAGGAAGAGAGAAACAAAGCACCCACTACACCTACAGATCCTGAGTTACAATGGGTGGACGATGATATTCTCTGCATTCTTGATCACGACACAGTGTTGTAGTATGTTGTCATGGCCCGCGATGCATATTTTCTACTGCATGATAGATGCAGCCCTCAACCAATGGGACATGTATATCTTTATTGTCATCATTTGTTTGTCGTCATTTGATTGTCTTAATTGTAACGTATCCTCAAATGAATCATTTTTTAACTAATACTTTGCTTTGTGTTAGACATCCATGCAGGATCCTGATTTCATGGAGGTCCTTTTTGGCAGTGATGCATCTGTTCGAGGTCCTGCTACAGTTTCGTCTACCCACGTCGATGAGGTATGTGTTAATTATCATCCTAAATTTGAATTTCTAAATGAGTCAATTGTTGAACACGTAATACTTTGGTTTATTCTAACTTTCATCATTTATCTTGTTCATATTGTACAGGATAGAGGCAAGGGCATTGCACAAGATTCTACACAGCCCTGCCCAAGTCCTACTCACGACACACAAGTCGACGAGGTACTAGTTATTTATGTTCGAATTGTTTGCATATTTATGTTCAGATTATAATTTACATGTTCAAATTGTAATTCTCAAGTTCAAATTGTAATTCATTAATATAACTATTTTCATGTCATGGAAACAAACGCAGACACAGGAAGCTGTAGATGAGGGTGTTGAAGCTGCCATGATTTTTACATATGAGTGGGTTTCCACTCATCAGTCAGGTCTTGACGAAGGCTCATCTTGGCAGATACCCAGCCTCCCAAACATGACACTCGACTCTAGCGAGGTGAGTTCATAGATCTGTGTTTCATATATATTTAACTTTTTGTCACATTGTACATGTAATTTAAATATGTGGTATGTAACTGACTTGCAGAGTTCACGGTTCTAACTTCTGCAGTTCTAAGACCTGGGCAATTTTCTTCGTGATGTTAATGAGGAAGGAAAGGGGATTAGTGCAGCTGACGGTAGTGGCCATGATGGTTGATCTCTCGATCAATGGCGTAGGGGTGATTTGTAGACTATGTTATTTGTGGACTTTATTATTTTGTACTTTATGATTATTGATATATATATATATATATATATATATATATATATATGGACTTTGTTTTGAACATGTGATGGACTGTTAAATGTTTTAATTATTTGCAGTTATAGTTTAAAGTTTGTTTGCAATTACAATTTTAAGATATTAACAATCATTAATGTTTTACAATCTTACAGAATTGTATAATTTTGCAATTTAATAAATTACAAGTTTACAAAATTTACAAAGTTTACAAGTTTACAAGTTTACATGTTTGCAAAATTGTCAATCAAATGCAACTTACAATTTTTAACATAACTTACAATTAAACTGTTACAAAATTTACAACTTTACAATGTAAGATCTACTATGTGCAAATTACAACTAAAAATTTAAATTTGATTTCATTTGTAAAAAAATTTACAAGTTTGCAAAATTGCCAATCAAAAGAAACTTACAATTTAACATAACTTACAATTAAAACGTTACAAAATTAACAGGTATACAATGTAATCTATTGGTTGCAATTTACACTCACAATTTGCAATTTTAAATTACAACTACAATTTACAATTACAATTCAAAATTATATTTCATTTACAGAAAAATAAAAAATAATTTCATTTGCAAAAGAATTTACAAGTTTACAAAAATCACAATAGAACTAAACTATAATCACGTTTTGCAATTTTCAATTACGATTGCAATTACAATTAAAATCTACAATTCAATTAAAGTTTACAAGTTTACAATTTACAACAAATGAGTATTACAAAGAGTAAAAGGGGCAAAGACCAAGATAGGTTAAAAATGGAAAAAAAAATTAATATCAATTGCAATTGGTAGATTTAATGATCTTCCATAACATGGTCTTAAGGCATTGTTGGTATTCCTAGGTATAGGTGAATGCACATACTCGCATATATAAGTTTACAAAAATTACATTTAAATACAAATGATATATTTCAAAAGAAATTTTGATTTGCTACATTTCAAAAGCATGTCAACTATGTCAACTATGTCAACATCAAAAGTGGCATATGACTTTCATTCATCCGGCCAATGGGTTATAGGAATGCACATCTCCATAATACGATCATGGTCATCTACTGACATCTTCCATCTCTTTGGTTCACCCCTCTTCACCTTGATTTCAATGAGATGTATCCGAGCTGCCACCACCAAATGACTGTACTGAAAAGATATATATTCAGGCATGAAATATATGTAAATAATATAATCACCTTGTCTTCTCACTTTTCAAAAAAGTGTCCCATCACAACTAGGTCACCAACCTGGTACGTGAACTCTCCATCGACATAGGGCCACACCAACTTGCTTTTGATTTGTGTACACCGCATCAAAAAGTATGCCACATGCTCGTCATTTTCTGGTGGTCCAATTACAACAAATACATCGCCTACATCAATATTTTCAAATATTAAACAAATCTTAAATATATATGTGTGTGTGTACAAGACTATAAGTTTAAACGTTCAATCAACCATCATGTACCTCGCTTAACCAAATTAGAAACCCGATCATGATCTAGTGAAACCAGTGCCTCATCAGTGTGCATCTCTTGTCACATCGGAATTGGATGTGGCCCATTTGGATTAAGAGGGACATATTTCCATTGTTTGACATATGCATTGTTCACATAATGATCAACCCCCATTCCATTGGCATCAATGCAAAATCATAGAAACACGCATGCTTCTTCATTTCATTTCAATGGAAAATATGTCACCCATGTCTTTACTACAAACTGAATGCAGTTCTCTCATACCAAGTATGGTCACGCAATACCATGGCATGGATCTATTCACATCACCAAGTGAAACATCCCAAAAAAACCTACACCGAATAAAAAAATCATATATATATATATACAAACACATGTATTAAATTCCAATTAAGTTGTTTTTTGAAATATATATGTGTGTGTGTGTATTGTTCCTACCTGCGCACCAACCTTGCTTGTTCATGACCTTGGTGACCCAAATGTTGTGTGCACCAATCAACTACTTATGCTGAGCACTTGAGTCGAGATGCACTATTACTCATTTGGTACCTCCGAAGTGCTCGTTTCACGCATGCACCTGTGCCATCATGTTCACCCTTTCCGTGCATTATTTCAAAAAATCTCTAGGTGTGTCGAATTCCTGTCTCTTTGTGAAGGAGACTCAACCAATAAAAGGAGCGTGCCGATTTGAACTTCTCCGCACACCCATCTGAACAAATCCAGTGTTCTGCAAATGACACCCCATTCTTTTTGAATGAATCATAAATCAACCCAAATCGGTGTTGAAAAAACAACGTTTCAGGCTCACGATCATCACTGACATAAAAATGGTATTCCTTGATCACATCGCGTGATTGGGGAGTGTTATCCCTACCATTAATGCTCGCCTGAGCATGTCTATATAATACATGTACAAAGATGGACCATTGGTCAAAGTGATAATACTCACTTTGCATCTCTCTCTGAGGAGCAAATGTGTAATTCTCAGTAAATTCTACCACTGATAGGATTGTTCCTAGCTCAAAAACCTCATGAAAATGCTTAAATTCTAAAGCTTTCCACCTAGACCTGTGGGAGTGTTTAATGTATTTGTAAATATGACTTTGAAACTTGTCCATGAAGTCTGAAATAGGAATATCATCTTCGAGCAAGTCGATCCTCTTAGATGGAACATGTGAAGAAGATGATGGATTCATGGAAACATACTCATATATCTTCCACTTAACTATGATATCTAACAATCCAGGGTGTGTTGGATCAATAGGAAACTTCCTATGGAACAATTCCAAATCACCACATTCATAGCATCTTCTCCCACCTACACGCATTTTAATGAAAAACACATTTTCAGGATTCCTATTGCATAGTATCATAGAAATAAAACCCCGAGCAGTGTGAAGAACTGGTTCACCATCCCAATGTTTTTTGCAAAAAACCACAAATGTGTCGTAGTATAACTGGAATTCAACGTGGTATCGACAACAAAAAGTGTCATGAATCATGTTTGGCCAAATATACCACAGTTTCAACTTACTGAACATGGTAAATGAGATCTGGACACCGGGATTTCATTCTTTGAATTCCTCCAACAAAGAAACTCATGTCATCTCCATAGCATGCTTGTAATGCTCCTTATAAATGCCTCTGCCAAAACATTGTCGCGGGACATGTTTTCGATCTGGTATAGCACGAGAATGGTTGTCCCAATACTCTATCACCTTCTCTTTGATGCCATCTTCCATCCCGTCTTTATATGTTTCTCTACATATAAGATTCCAACAAGCAACTTCATCGTTTTCATCTATCTTTACCCTGAATTTAGTGTATTTGTGCAGTGTTTTTCTTGAAACGTGGAGCAACTTTGACATTGTTGCAACCATTCGATTTATTGAGGTGCTTTGTGCCATAATAGCAGTTGTAATTTCCCTACGAGCAGCGCTGATATCATTTTTTCTTGACTTTCCAAATGCAGATAGTGCAGTTGTTACATTTTCTGTTACATTCTCACATACATTTTTATTTTTAACATCCTTAAAACCAAACAACTTTGTGGCATGTTTCAATTTTTTGTGTTTTATCAATCCATGTAGGATTTGAGCTTGTGTAATCAGTGATTGTTGTTCAAAGTACAACTCAATTATGTTACTAACATGCTCTATGATTGTCCGATCAGGGGTAGGGTTCCCAGACTCTTCTTGAATGGCATCATCCAGCCCTCTTAAACAATTAGCAGCCATTCCAACATCATTGAAGCTCCCAATTACTCTTGAGAAATCAGAGGGTGCACGATCCTATGATGGGTAGCCATGATCTAGCAATAAATAAATAGAAGCTCAAGAATAACATTTTGTTTTACTTATCATATTGTCATTGTTAGTTACAAAAAATAGCAAATAAATTATACAAGCTTGAATAACATTTTATTTTAAGTTTATCATATTGTCATTGTTTGTTAACAAATTAACAAATAAATACAAGCTTGAATAACATTTTATTTTACTTATCATATTGTCATTGTTTGTTAAAAAAAATAGCAAATATTAATACAAGCTTGAATATTCTCTAAATGTATTGATTTTCATATCTTTACAATGATCTCTTACATCTCATATCCAAGGCTAATGAATTCTTGAATTTGTCATAGTTGTTGATTTTCTTTGAGATCATCATTGTCATCAATGCTTAAATCCATATGATTCCTAGTCATTTGTACATGATTGTAATGTAATGTAATTGTAATTGTAATTGTAATGTAATTATCATCATTATCATAATGTAATGTAATTGTAATTGTAATGTGATTGTAATTGTAATTGTGATTGTAAGGCTAATGAATTATTCAATTTGTCATAGTTGTTGATTTTCATTGAGATCAGCATTGTCATCAATGCTTAAAGCCATATAATTCCTAGTCATTTGTACATGATTGTAATGTAATGTAATTCTAATTCTAATTCTAATTCTAATGTGATTGTAACGTAATTATCATCATTATCATAATGTGAGTCTAATTGTAATTTGAACACTAAGAAAATGAATATATGAATATGAAATTAAAATCTTATTAAAATTGATGAAATGAGAGATAAGGCTATAGAAAGGATGAGGAAAATAAGTGCAATGTTAAGAGAAGAAGATGCAAGTCAACCTATGATGGTGCAATCAACTCTCATTGAGAACAATCTTTGTAATTTGTAACATAAAAATTATATATATGTGAGGCTATTTATCAAATTATAATTCATTTACATGTGAGGCTATATCATCAAATTATAAAATTCATTTGTATGTGAGGTTATGTGAGGCTAATGGATATATGAATATTCATTTAGAACTAGATATTATGCTAGAATATTATGCACTATAATTATATATATGCATCAACCATTCTCTAATTTCATTGGACAACTAAAACTACTCATACTATAATACACTTACTTTGTATATATGTAATTTAGAGTAGTGGGTAAACATTTTTTTCAATTCTTTCACAACACATACCATTCTTTCACATGTACATAAGTGGTTTTAGAAGGTTGTATATATACACGCACATGCAATGTATATAAGTTTATGATTTGATTACAAAATTATAATTAAATTCTAAACAATTTAACATGTATATATATAAAAAATATGAACTATGAAATTGAATATATGAATATGCAATATGAAATTATATGAATATCCAAAAATGAAATTATACAATGTGCATACAACTATGAATTCATACATGCACATACAATGTATATATGTTTATGAATTAATTACAAAATTACATTTATATTCTAAACAATTTAACATGTATATATATAAAAATTATGAACTAGAACACTATGAAATTGAATATATGAATATGCAATATGAAATTATATGAACTAGATCACTATGAAAATAAAATTATATATATGAATATGAAATTGCATAACTTTTAAATCATACCAATATTATTAGCAATGGCATTTGATTCTTCCATCATAGGTTGATTCGCAACTTCTTCTCCTCTCAAGAATGCTCTTTTTTACCTCTTTCTTTCTCTATCTTTCTCTCTTATTTCTTCGGTGTTGCTTTGATTCCTAGTAGATATTTTACTTCGACACTTCTTGCTTCCCATTGTGATTGATCAACAAGCCAAATTCATACCTACAACAATATGTAAACAAAATACACAATGCTAAATTTGCATTAGAACACAAGCATTGTTTCAAATAGGTTAGTCAATTGTGAAGGATAAAATTAGTAACATGTTTATGTTTTATGTTGATATAGAATTCCTTCAGGAATCCGGGTGGGAAATGAGGTTGGGAAGGTAGTTGGAATGGAATTAATGCCATCAATTTGTGAGTTCATTCCCATGATTTTTTGTAGGATTTTAACAAAAACACAAGACCTCGATCGAGCTATGATTTTTGTAGGATTTTAACAAAAACACAAGACATAACTCGATCGAGGGTTTCAGAACCACCTCAATCGAGGTTTTAACGGTAGCTTGGTCGAGGGTTTAGTAGACCCTCAATCGAGGGTTTAATAAACCCTCGATCGAACTGTTGTTAAAACCTCGATCGAGGAATTTGAATACCTCGATTGAGCTCTAGACCTCTATCAAGGGCCTGAAAAACAGAGAATTAATCCTCTTACAGGAAAATCAATGTTTCTTTGTGTCTTCCAAGGGTGTAAACCCTGCCATTCATGGCACATAAATGAGCAGAGTTCATACCGATAGATTCATCACTGAATCCTCTATCCATTGAGGGATCATGCATGTGTTTTGGCATTCATATGGTTTTTTTTTAATTCGTTCTCAAACTTACACTTAGAAAACCTGACAACAACTTTGAAGTAACTCAAAGAAAAATCCGTAGGGTAAAAAATACACATCGAAAAAATTCTTAAAAATGCACAGCCCACACATTGACTTGTCCTCTTCAAAAGGGTATCTTTGGTTTTTCAATTTTTGAAAACAATGAAAAAAAACTGGGATGGACACACATGTGTATAAAATGATGCTAAAATCAGATGTGGTCACTTTCGAAAAATAATAAATAATTGTATATTGCGAAATAAATTAACAAAAAAATATGCAGACCATAGTGAATTTTGTGTAGATCATGCTCATATATATATATATATATATAATGTAAGATTGAATTATTCGGGTGGGACACGAGGCACTTATTAACTTCTTCAAATTTTTAAGGTCACACAGTTCATTAAATGCAAAATTTCACACATTAAATAGCATCAGAATATTTTTTTTAAATATCATTGGGAAGCCAACATAATATTCCACAATTTGTTTTTAACTACAAGTCGAAATCCACATGGCATATAAGCATTTCGAGGGATTCTATCTAGCACGAGTAAAAAATCAGGCTTTCATCACCAAATTTGGCCAAAAAGTGTTACCCACCTTCATGGAATCACCCGGTTGTAATCCTCCATTGTAAGCTGCCTGGAATGTGAGCTTAGTTAACTCACTTGGACCGGATGACCGGTTTTGGCCATGAATGAAGATCTTCATTGGTTGGTCCCCCCCCATGGGATTTTCCAGGGAAAATCTTAGTGTTGCTATTATAGTGTCTATTATTTGTGTTTTTGTTTTCTCTCGTATTATTTTATTCCTAACACACCCAATACACTAAGCAACCACGCTAGAATTACATTGCATGACAATCAATAAAACTTGTAAGTAGTTTAAAGAAGCTATAATTTGGATCACTTTTTTAGTCCATTTTTTTATTATATTTTTGTCCAAAATTTAACAGGAATGGTTGGAATAGCAGATATAAGTGGTTGAGATTGTACAATTTGGGTGCTATAGAGGTATTTCAAGGCTCTAAATCCATTTATGTAATCAAAAATATAGTTTGAACAATTAAAAACCATGAAATGCGCAAAGATTAAATAATCAGATTCCATTAATAATAACCAAATCATCTAAATTTTTGGGGTAACATGTTTAAAGGCATGGCTATATTAAACCTTTCAGAAGATTTATGCCCATAGGGATGAATTGTTCAGCGTAAATTCAATATAGTACTCATCATTGTCACGTCCCCCCCCCCACTCTACTCGTCGACGAGGAGAGGGCGCGACTACACTGCTGTTGATGTCTATCAAACCGGGGATCTAGCCCCATGAACATAAGCCAAAAATGCATTGCAAATAAAATATATACAGATACATAACAAATGCAAATACAGCGAAAGCGACACGTTGCATGCATTCTATATGTTCATAAACATTCTTAAACAAATACAGTTGCATAAATTAAATACAAGAGAGAATACTTATCTTGTAAATGAGTTGTCCAACAACTAGCTATGCTGCTGCAACGTTCCACCAAACCATAGGCCAGTGTGCTCACCAATCTCTCAACACCACTGCCACCCCGAGATGGGCATGATTTCCACAAGGAACTAGGGAACAACAGGCTCACACATAGCCAAAAACATATCAAAACTCAGCCAAGACACTATAGTTGGGTTTATCAGGCTACTAAGGAAGTGGAAAGGTAGAATTGCTAAGCTAGTGAGCTCAGCCACAAAGCTATGGACACCTGCACGAGATCTATCTAGCTTGGCATCCACAATACCTACACAAACAACACAAGAAAGTATTCCCTTCACTGCTACACAGTCCCTCAAGCCATACCTTCCCTTCCAATGCTCTTCAGGGTGTGCATAGAAGTTTTGTCAGCCCCTCTTGATCTATCTGTGAGGTTCCTCTCTTCACTAGGTCTATCAAGCCAATTTTAGGCCTCTTCCACTCCTAAGTCTTTCAGACCAAAACAAGGGTGCACATCACAACAAAACACAAGTGCTGAGTTTGTAGAAAAACGGTTTGGCAACCAAAATGAAATTGCAGATGGGGAAATTCAACCCCTGGGAGAGTAATTCGATTTCACAAAATGATTATGGGCATTGCAAAGGCAAAAACAGCCACTATAAATCCCCAAATCGTGGATCTCTGCTTCTTAGCCACTAAGCAAGACAAAAACAAGTTTCTCAGTATAGGAAAATGAGGAAAACAACAAAAATCTGGAAGGAGAACCGCACCAGAAGCTCCTACTACGTGAGGGAATGAATAACATGGATGGATAATGGAATGGGCCGACATTTGTGGGTGTTTACTTGCCCAATAAGCAAAAAATCGTTTTCTAAAAATTATGGGTTTTCCCAATACGAATTTGACTGCCATACCCTTCCATTCTGAGGCATTAACTGCCCCAACCAACTTCTTGAATAAATAAATGATTGGGTACAAAAGACAAAATGGGTAATTGACAACTTTATGGGTTCTCCCATTGACACTTGGCTCAACACTATTGGCTCAATAGTTTGAATATTTTCCCTCCCTATTCCTTGTGAAATCATGCCCCCATCTCTTTGTTGCATTAACATAGCTAGTTGTGGGTATTTTTATTAAATTACATATTTACATGATGCCTCAATTTACAATGTGCCTGGCTAACACGATAACCATAGGTATCGATTTTAACTGCCGATACATAAAAACGCTAAATCCATGGTGGGGCCTTGGCCTTTGGCTCCTCATCATGATTTAATAATGGTATTTACATCATATACAGTTTTAATGCAATAAGGGTCAAAATCAAAATATTACAATCATTTCAGAGTGCATTTAATCCAAGCCCACTTAGCCAAGCTTTACAACAACCTTAAACCATCTCAAATATTAATAACCCCAACATGCCTCTAACAAAATTCACTCCAAACAATAAATTACTTTAGCAATGCTGCCCAAAAGCTCTGCAATTTGTTTGCCAGAGCGACTTCATATCTTTATCAATAATTCAAGGCAAGCTAATGTCCAATTCTGCACTGCCATACAAATCAATTCCTTCATCTGTTTTTATAGTGCCAAAGCACTGCCGATTCTGGGCACCAACTGTCCATATAAATCAAATATTCAAATATAAACACCGACCATTGACACTGACCCAGTTGGCATTGATTTGCCCGTACAAGCCAATTCTCTTCAACACAAATGCTATTCAAAGGGGCATAGACAAGCTGGTATTTATTTACCCATACACACTGTCCATAAATTATTAGACAATGCCAAGTCCCAAACCTTTCATAAATTATTAGACAATACCAAGTCCCAAACCTTTCATTCACCTTGAAAAAATTTGAAAGGTACTCATGGAACCCAAGAGTTTCAGTACAGAATATGGCCAACATGAACAATATTCTCTATGCAATCCAAAGCCTTTGTAACTAGAGCAAGACACATTAAACAAATGCTAACCATCCATTGGATGGCTGATGGAGAACCGGTACTTATATATATATAACAGAATACAAGGCCTAAAGATGATAAAATGATAAAACATATTGAACTCTACAACATTTACACATTCACTTCCCATAAATTAGCATAACGTGAAACGGGATGAATAGGTTTGATATTTTGTGCAAGGGGAAGAGATCCTTCTACTCTTCATAAAGAACTTTGGTGTATATATTATAAAAATATTGCATTGGCATATTGAATTACATAAAGTTCCAAATAAACATGGTTGCTATTTCTACATAAAACTTGAAACACCTTGAGGATCCATTTACCCTCCAACTTAATGGAACGGACCCTTCAATTAGCAGTGCGCCGAAGGACTTCAGAAAACCAGTAAGCAGACATTTTGGGATATCTTTTAAGATTTTGGAAATCAACATAAACCAACCCAAACCTTGATGTGTATCCCTTCGTCCACTCAAAATTATCCAACAGCGACCAGGCAAAGTATCCCACCACATTTACCCCATCATTCACTGCATATAGCAAATTCCTTAGATAGCTTTTATAGTAGTTAATCCTCGTTGTATCATGCAATCCATTTGGAAGCGTCAAATTTCCAGGATCATCCATCCCTTCACACATGAAAAAAACATCATTTATAAGACTTCTATGTGTGGTAGATAACAAAAGGCAAGTCCCATTCCATATATCGTTATGCTGGAATGAATTTTACCAACACGCCTTTGCTGAAACAAAGCAACCTTTACACAACTTTATGGGAAGCAACCCTAATATTGTGATTAGAGTATTTCAGATGTTCCAGTGAGAACATTCAAGCTTACCATTTTCAGTAATAATCATCGTTGGATTCTCATAGTTGTCCTTTATGTACATGATAGCTTTGTATAAACCCCAGGGCACAATGTAAAGCCACTCTGAATTAGCCTGTGAACTCAGATAATGATTTTTAATATGAGATCCTGACTGCATTAAAAACAGGCTGCATAACAGACCATAAAATGGATGAACATTTTAAAGATTAAAAGCTCCCCTAATCAATGGAACCAAACATTTAAGGCCATGGCCATAGTTGTCTATGACACTTGATATTTCTCATTTACTTTTTAAATAATGCATTTATAAACAAGACTTTCAACGAAAATAAATGTCATGCTAATTTCTTTGCCAAAGCATTCCAATGTGGTGCTGGCATGGTCATCATTTTTAGGAGGAAATACTGTATAAAATGCTGGATGGGATGTGGTGATGGATCCAATACAAGAGTAGAACTCTTGGTTTTATGGGGTTACTTCTTCTTGCTATTTATAGAGGTATTCTATCTTTGCAGGTGGCAGGTGAGTCCAAAGTGATAGTAGATTGGGTATTTTGAAAAGCAAATTCACAGGTGGCCTCATGGAACATTGGAAGCAAAGACTCAAGGAGCTACAGGGACAGTTCCAAAACTTATCCTACAGGCATATTTATGGACAATTTAACTTTGCTATTGACAGACTGTCAAAGAAAGCTATTGGTCAAGTGGAAGGGCTTCTCTTTTTTAAGAAATACAGGATCATCATGTGTTAAGATCAGGCTCTCTCCAGGCGTACTAATTTTGGATTGCAGATTTCATTGATAGTGTGTCTGGTTTATTATGAGGTACTTCAGAATTTTGGATGACTGTATATGTAATATTTCATGATTTCTGTGAACAGTTTTTAGTATTATAATGGTTAGGGGAATGCTTTTGGGGATTATTACTATATCCCTCCAAAGAATTATTTTGTATTGGGAAGGAGACTTTCAAATTTTTGGACAAGCAAGAGATTTTCTGTGGTGATACCTTTTGGACACACAGATTTTGTAAAAGTTATCTTTGATTCAAGGTATTTGAATAACAAGTAACAGTTTTTTTTCAGGTGAAAAAAAAATGCTAAGCAGCTATTCCATCAGTGGAATTCAAAAACTACTTCTATTTAGAACATAGAAATAATGTTAGAATTAAGCCTAGTGCTATCTTGCACATGCCAATCTGATACATAACAGCCTGTTTTACAGTGAGAACGATATTTTCTGGTAGACAATCTATAAAGCATTTCTCAAGCTTCAAAGTTTCAAAATAAGGAATGCTTTTCTGAGCTGGGAAAGACAATTCTTCTTGGCTATCATTTCGGCCAAAAGGAAAGCATTTAAAAAGAATGCCCCAACAATGTTGATCAGTACCAAACTTGACAGCTTCTAGCGTTTCAATATTCAAAGAAGAAAATTTTCTGCCAACGTAGCAAGAATACAATTCGTAAGGATGCTATCTTCATCTATTTTAAAATATGCATATGGCAAGACCAAAATGTTGCAAATATATCAAAAGAAAACAAGGGAGCTTACTTTTGGTCCAATTGGAACTCCATTGCGCGAAACTATCAGTTTTCACACGAAGAAGTTAGTCCCAAAACCTCTATAAACAAGCAATGGAACCTTTAATATTAACTTATCAAGAGACAAATTATAAAAACTCTAGAAAACAAACCATCCTGGCCATTCAAGGCACCATACAAGTACCGACACAAAAATAAGAAGATTCGATGGTAATTAATGATATAAGAACCCTTACATGCAAAACCCGCATTCCAGTCCATCTGGTAATCTGTTACGTTTTGTTTTGGTTGCTGTGGATCATACATGTAATATGCAGTGTATTGGTTGACACCTAAGAAATCCATTGATCCTTTTACCAATATGGATTGTTCTTCTGTAAAACTAGGAAGCCTCGACCCAACAATTTCAACCATCGACTCTGGATACTTCCCATAGACAATAGGATGAAGAAACCTGTGCAGAAAAAGATGTCATTATTAAATCTAAAACACAGAATTTGTTTAGCACACAACATAGGCAGTCAATTACCCTCAATAATCAAGACCACATCCTCTGGGCATGGTTACATTCTGCCTGGCACTGTAACTTGGGACATACCTTGTTCAGGCACACTATTACTTCATAAAAATTGATGTCATGGCCACTGAATGACTAACACCATCGACTAAATACTAGACCAAAGCCACATTGTCTTGTATAGATTCTAGAACGAATTCAGAGAAAAGCATACACACCATCCAAGACTGAAATCCCTTGACCTCTGTGCTGCAGCTCTATCCCCACTTGAATTTGTAAGAGGCTCAAACCACACAAAGTCCAAAAGGATCCCAATGTTTCCGTTCTGTTTGGCCTGCAATAGCATAAGTAGAATCTTCATTCCTTTGGGGAAAATCTTACTAGATATTTCTACTACAGAATGGCAGTCCTTTACCAGGTCTTACCTCATACTCTTCTCTATATATCTTCACAGCAGCAGCATGTGAGAGCAATAGATTGTGAGCAACAATGTAGGGCTCTGTCGAAGAGTTCCCTGCAGTACAGTTTCCAAAAGGAGTTGAGCACCTTCCAGGAGCTGCTATGCCATCGTCATAGCCAAGAGCTGCAATATCACGTGGTTCATTCAAAGTCATCCAGTGTTTCACTCTGTCGCCAAATGTTTTGAAGCAGAATTCTGCATATTTTGCATACTCCTGCCTAAGGAGCAAAGAATGAAAGAAATGTTATTGAACCTCTGCGTAATTATTCTAGTTGAGCTTCGAAATATTTTTAGCAACTAAGTGACTGGATGTCACATGTGTGACACTCATGGCGAGATTTAATTGATGCCATGGCTGTAGCTGGGTTAGTTTTCAGCTTTGGGGTCTGTACTTGAGGTTTGACCCCGAAGTTTCAGTTAGGTGTAATACTAACAAGGACTGCATATGCAAATTCTGCAGAAATTTATCTGACAAGAAAATGTGACTAGAGATGAAGCCTGATCAGCATTCTGAGCTGCTACTGTGCTTCAGATTGTCTAACCAAAGGATCGTAGGTAAATATAAAATTGAAAGTTGAAACTACATGGCAACTTACACGATTCTAGAATCCAACCATCCGCCAAATGCTTTTTCAAGCCCCTCTGGTAAATCATAATGATAAAGATTTGCATATGGTGTAATACCTGAACAAAAATGGATAAGGTCAGCAATATGCCAGACACTCTGTTCAAAACAATTGCAAATTGCAAGTGAATCTGGTCTCCAGACACCAGAATGACTACAAACACTCTAGATCATGGCTTTTGATAGCTAGGGAAATATTTTTGAAGTAAGCATTTGCTATTTCTCATAATGTATACAAATCATGAATGTGCAAGGTTGTTTATATAGTAACCACTGTAGCCACACTTCCAAAACAACAACAAAAAATGGCAGTCAATTACTAATGGACTAAAGTAATATTAGAATGGATACGCTTTAGAAGTACTGTTAGTAATGACACATTACATTTGACAAACTATGCTTAATAAACTGAGACCTGGACATAGCCATTTCAATCGTTCTTCGCAAGATCATGATGCTGTCAAAATCCAGACAGGTCAATAGATAACTGCACTGGGCTTGCAGTTGATACATCAAAGGCACTTGGAGAATAAATCTACTCCGAGTTGTTCAAAATGTAAAAATCTTTGCTGTACCTAGTATAAGCACAAAACAATAATCTGAAGTTCACATCTATTGGGTCTTTTGGAGAGTTGATCCAAACTCCAAAACACTTCAAAACAAAACTCTAAAGTGAAGCATCCAAAAATGCAGTGCCAATTCCTTGAGAACCACCATGAATTCCAGATGACCGGAAACACCAAACAAAAGATGGGACTGAAACAGTGCAATGACTGCATAAAATCATCATCACAAAGCCATACAAGCTAATGTGGCTTACCCCTTTCAAGTAAGTAGTCTATAAGCTTATTGTAATAACGGACTCCCTTGTAGTTGATCTGTCCGGTTCCCACTGTATCACATCAAGAAAGCAACCTCAGACCTACTGACTAAAATACGTCTTAACTTCACAAATAAACGCAGATCTCTATGATCCCGCTGTATAATTTTGATAGCCTTGCAGAAATTACAGAAAAGTTGAGGAATGATTATTACAGCAAGTGCTTGATAAAGATTTTGTTTTGGCAATCCACCAAAGTCTGTCATTTAAAATTGAAATTGAAGATATGATTCAGGATGGAACAAAAAATAATTACTTGGAAAAATTCTTGACCAGGATATGGAAAAACGATATGCGTCCATGTTCATCTTCACCATCAGATCCACATCTTCCTGCATTTCAGATTTATGTATTTAAATTCCCTCCAACAAATGAAGCAGTTTTTAAATTGGTGGATTTGAATTCCAATCAGAAAAGCTTTTCTCTCAACAAAAGAATTCAATTTTTTTGCATTTAGATGTCTTAAGAACAAAAGAAAAAAAGGTTTACACATTGAACTTTCATTAAAATTTACTTCACGTGTACAAACAGTTATTGTATCTAAAGTTCCCCAGACCATCGCAGATGCAAAGGACCACGAGTAGAGGCACCTTGTACCGATGGTATTGATCGTCTGCAACATCTGCTGTGGCATTATTGGCTATATTTCCTGCAAAATCAAACTTCTAATAAATTTCATACACTGTTAAACAGCAGCTTCTCTAGAATCCGATTCAATAGAAAGCTAACAGCCTAAAGAATACTTAGAAAGTGAGACATCATTTTTCTGAATTAACTGAGTATTCAAATCCATTTATGTGTATGACCAATATCTGGGTCAATTTCTCAGTGTAAATGGTACATGGGAGGCTTGATGATCAATTTTTCATGAGTTTGAATAATTTATTTAATGTTTATTTTAATTTTTTTTATGAATTTGAATCATTTATTTAATGCTCATTTCTTCAATTGGAATAGTTTAATTTACACTCATAACTCACAACAAAAATGAAGAACTGTGCATGACTATAAAGAAAAGTCCATGATTAAGAGTACTTGAGCTAAAGGATTATTGAAGCAAATGTGCATGACTATAGAGAAAACTCCATGATTTAAAATACTTGAACTAAAGGATTATTGACATGGGTGACTTTCCAAGAAGTTTTGGTTATCAGATTTAAGTTAATAAAGTGATTACTCACTTCCAAGAAGTCCTGGTTACCTAGTTCAAGTTCATAAAGTGATGATTCAGAAATCCTGGTTACCCAGTTCGAGTTTATAAAGAAACGATTCATTTCCAGGAAGTCCTGGTTACCCCGTTCAAGTTTATAAAGTGATTATTAACCATATTTGATTCATTTTACTAATTTCAATCCCATAAACATCACCAAAATTCATAATAAATGGACTATTCCACTCCTAAGAAAGTGTTCATTAATTCCGAAAAATATATATGTCATAATGTTGGCTGCATAAGCAAATTTGTTCTACTGAATCCCTACCTGGTTTACTCACAAAAGTATCCCAAATACTCGGACCGCGTCCTTCAGATTTGGCAGCTCCTTCAACCTGGTAAGCAGAGGCTGCTGTTCCGAAAACAAATCCTTTAGGAAAGCTGGCTCTGCTGAGCCCACCGGTATCGATCTCGTGTCCTGCCTGCCAACCCGCGGGTTGCGCATCGCAAAGACTAATACAAAAGCAAAAGAACAAGATAATCTTTTCTATCTCCATTTCTTTTCCGAAATCGTCAGAAAGATTTTCTTTACATTCCAACATTAATTAATCCCCATGCTGAAAGTAATCAAGATATGCATCTATCTTCCCTGCTTCGCCAAATTTCTGTCTGTGCAATGTGATTAAATGAGCTTCAAAACCTGGAAGCAAAAAGGTGGCATTTCTTTAAACATCAGGCCATGAAAATGTGCTGAGTAGAGCGTTGAAATTTAACGGAGTCCCGAAGCGCATGGTGAAAGGAGTGGAATATGCCTTGTATGATTACTGCAACAGCAACTCCCGGGATTCGAACTCTGGCGTTTTGTGAAGCGTGCCGCTATGCATTGATGTTGGACGTATGGTTAGAGCAGGGATATAACGTGGAATTTTGGAAGCCATTGGTAACGTAGAAAACAAAAAACGAGAATAGTGGAACTGGTCCCCTGAGGATATGCGAAATTTCTCCAAAGCTTTTTATTATAAACATTTTATAACAATGAACTTCAATAATCACATGGCTTAATTAAAGCCATGGCCCATAATTCGAGTGTCCACAATAAACAAACATGAGTTGAGGGCGTAGCGGAAAAATATAATCTATAATGATTGTAAGGTTATTTTTATGATATAATTTTTTACGAGGATTTAGTTATGATAAAATAATTATATGTATACATGAGCATTGAAGTTAACTTGGATGAGCGTTTTTTAATTAATTTCACATTATGAATCATATGTTATTTTTATAATATTTATATGTATACATGAGCATGGAACCTAGATGAGCGTTCTTTCATAAATTTTACATCATGAATCACAAGATTTTTTAAAAGATAACTGAGCTACTTAATTGATCATCAATTAAGTGTGTTTGCGTGTTAATCAATTTTTATTATCTATCATGTTTTATATATAGATTTTTTATTATATATCATATTTAGTGTATAGATTGTTTGTAGATGTTTATATATTATAAATTAGGAGTATTGTGGTTAATATAGTTAATTTTTAACATTTCTTATAGATTAGATTATTAGATTTTTTATATTAAAATAGAGATATTAAAATTGTATTAAGATAAGATGAAAGATTCATTGCTTTTAAATAGTAATAGTACCTGTTAACATTTAGATTTGTATTATTATTATTTTAAGCGTTATTCTATATATTCAGTCTCACTCTACATCCACATCCTATCTCAATATAAAGGTATCCACATTTATTGAAGGGCATGTAGGATCTATCTATGCAATCATTAACTTTCAATCATGATTTGTCTTTGCTCATAGTAGGGTCTGAGCATTCAATTGTGGTGAGTTTACTCTTTTTGCAATACATTTGAACCAAAAGTGTTTAAGTAAGGAACATTGAGTAAAGAAATATATGCTTTGCACCTTTGCTTAAGACTGTATGATCTCTAAATTGTAGTCTCATATCTTGATAGTCTCACAAACACAGATCTTTGTGGAAAAATAATTAAATGTTGTATATGGTTTACCTGTCCAAATGGAGGAAAATTTGCAGCATTACCAACAATTTAAAAACCATAACAATAATTAAAACAACCACAAAGAATTCATATGCATAATGAACACACATATTTTTCCGTGGAAACCCAATCGGGAAAACCAACATTCATAGGGATTTTTAATTCCTTGGAAATCTAGTGCAAGAATAAGCAATACACAAGAACATGTGTATTGTTACTCGTAGATAGACTATCATGGCTCAAACACAGACTCCTTCTTCATGGACGAGTTCCCAACCCATTCGCCCTTCAAGTAGTTGCTTCTCTTCGATTATTTTGCTCAGTCTTCATTTGTTGTCATCTCTTGCCCCCATAAACTAAGTGTCCTTCTTTCCCATAACCTTCAGTTTTTATTGTGCAAGCCTTGGAAGTTGAACCATCACAATGGTTCGTTTCCACATCCCAGGGAAAAATATTGGACTTTTCTCACTTTGTCAAACAATTCATCTGTTAACAAACTATTACAAGAGAGGATTCTTTTTAATCAAGATCCAATTCAGATCAGAGTATTTTTTCCTTGGTTTGGTAAATGTGTTGCAATTCAAATCACCATCATGTCTAGCAAGCAATGTATTCAATTCATCAAGAAAACAGTGGGAAAAAAAAAAGTTGAACACGACACTATGGGCTTCAAGAAAAACAATAAGATCAACTAAATAAAGAATCATCAAGGAAGTGATAGTTGTGTTTAGAAAAAAAAATGAAACAAGCCTTCAATGATATTTTGCCAAGAAAAGGCTATTGTAGTTCACCAAGAAAAGGGAGAGCAATGCCACCAATCAAGAACAAGGCCAATCCATCAAGCAAAGGATTGCAACAATGTTCAAGAGCAATAGGATCCATTTACATGTAAATTCCAAGGCCAAAGGAGTGAATAGCACTATTGGTCAAGTCTTGGTGCGACTAAGCAAAATTTATGTGCTTGGAACCCCTATGCTCAATGAACAAAAGACAAAGAACACCATCAATCTCCCTAAGCAAGGGAAGATCATTATGAAGCAAAGAGAAGTTTCATATGTCACACAAGGAATTTTTAGTGTGTCAAAGAAAACAAAGAAATATGTGAGCTGAGAAAACATGTTGAGACTCCTTTGTTGAGAGAGAGGGGCACATCTCATTGACAAAAAGCGTCATATTTTAATAAAAATATGCTCATGTTAATCGACCAAAGTTTTGTTGTTGGTAAAGGAGGAAAAAAGACCAAGTTTATTATACCAAGCAAAGGAGGGGAGTATATATTAAGCAAAGGCTCGGTTCAATAATTACATGGCTAAATGCTTACACATGGAAAGAAGTATGAAGTGCTCGACAATTGAAGGAAAACAAGTGCTCAACAACATATCTAGTAGCTTAATTTGCAAAACATCAAGTAAGGGATAAGGCCTCATTATTGAGCAAAGGGTCAATGCATTGAGAAAATGAGATAGAACAAGTGTCGACCATCTATTCTTGAGCAAAGGAAGGAGATCATATATATAAGACTACATTTTTCTACCCAACAAAATAAATATGAATAACTAATGGAAGGAGATTAAAGGGGAAAAAACTAGACAAAGAAAGTAGAAAGACGACTTAAAATGCTAGTGGAAAAAAATCAGTGACTAGAAAATCCTAAAGGAGAAAAACCCAAAGGTGGTAGAAAGTTGAGGAAATAAGGACTACATAAATAATGTCACCAAGTAAATAAAGTGATCTTGGTGTCAAGGACCGAGACAAAAACCAACCTAAAGGGGATAAGTGCAAGATCTAGGGAAAAGTAACTAGGCCTCCATTTATCATGGAAATACAAAAGTAAAACAAGTGATAATTTAAATTCAAGGTTTCATCATGCATCATTCCTATTAGAGTTTGAAGATAGATGAGAATTGAAAATGTGGCTTGTATCAATGCCTAGAGGCTCTTTGTAAATCTAAAAGATTGGTGGTTGATTATCCATACCATGTTACAATCCCAAATAGTTTTGAATACATAAGTTATCGGCTGATCTATTTGCGTGGATTTTCAATTAAATTCTTGTTGTAACGAATTGTCATCTGATTTAAAATGTCTTCATTTTTGTGCTTGAGTAGAGATATGAGATATTTGATATAACAAGATTATTCCATTCTTCATGTTCCCATATTATACCCCTATTCATAAATAATTGACTCTTTAACCCAATGTACGTGCACCAATGATAGTGATCTTAACCATTTATTTAGCATTCATTATCAATGATTTCTCTAGATCTCTATGTCAATATCAAGAGCAAGTGAGCTTCATGAAAAATCTAATAAGTGTTAGGGCCACCCTCCCTTGGTTTAAAAAAGTACCAAATCATAAAGTAAGAGAAGCTTCCTTCATGACAAGGGAATCTCTTATAACTATTTTCAATGACTCTTGCAATATTTTATTTCTAGTCCAATATCATAGGGAGGATCCAAGAAATAACAATCCTCATTGTGTCTATCAAGGCCCCATAAGAGCTAGTCTCAATTGTGTTGTAAAGCAAGTGAGGAAATTTCTCACACACCTTATTTATATTGAAATGCTTTGTTTATGTAAATATTTCCATTCTTAATGATTCTATGTAGTGTAGGGATCTTTCTCTTTATATGTTTGGTTGTCTTATCAAATACCTAATCATAATACATTGGTGTGTTGAACTCAAGATGTATGTAGACCACATGATTTATTCTTTGACTCTCTTTTGGCTCTTGAAAAGCCTGCAATATATTTCAATACCCAAAGAAGATTGTGTCAAATGTCTAAGACTCGTCACTTTAACTTGGCTTGTGGAAAATTTTCGTCCCTTTTCATGCCCAACCTTGCATGCACAACTACTAGAAGTATTCTTCAAGGTGCCATTGATCTATCACCAACAATCGATCCATGAGGAACTGATTTAAAAGACAAGTTAACCCCTTATTTAGCATGTCACATTAGTGATGGATCATCAATCCACATCAATGACATGCAATACCCTAAAGCCTTGACCATTTAGATGGGTGATGTGAGGGATGCAATACCTTTCTTGAATCCTTTGTCCTATAGATATTTATCCAGTCTATCATACCAAGCTCTTGGTGCTTATTTCAATCCATATAGATCCTTCTTCAGTTTGTATACATTGTCAGGATTGTCTGTCAGTTGGAACCCTTCAGGTTTCTCTATATAGACTTATTCTTCTAGATATCCATTGGGAAAAGATGACTTGACATCCATCTGATACACTTTGAAGTTCTTATGACTGGCATAGGAAAGAAACATTATGACACTTTGAAGTTCTTATGACTAGCATAGGAAAGAAACATTATGATAGCTTCCAATCTTTCCACTGGTGCAAAAGTTTCATCAAAATCTCATCCCTCAATTTGTGCGTACCCCTTACAGACCAATTGAGCTTTATTCCTCACAATTTGTCCTTGTTCATTCATTTTGTTTTTAAACACCCACTTGGAGCCTATTACATTTTTATCTGCAGGTCTAGGAACCAACTCCCAAGTATTATTCTTCTCAATCTGATCAAGCTCTTCATTCATGGATTTAATCCAATCTTCATCCTCAGTAGCTTCTTCAAAATTCTTAGGTTCCATCATAGATAGGAAAGGAATCTGAGATTGTCCTGAAGCTTTAATCAACTTCCTTCTTGTATGAACTCCTTTATCTTTGTCACCAATTATCTAATTTTCAGGATGATTCTTCTAAACGATTCTGGAAGGTGGTTTGGTTTTTGTCTATTGTCTTGAATCTGCCTAAGTGTTTGCACTTTCATCATCTGACTCTGAATCTTCTTTTTTTTATTCTTGGACCTGTTCTTCCTTATCTTCAACTGTATCTTTTGTATTTGGTTCAACACTACTTATTTGAGTATCTTTTACAGGGATTCCTTCATCGATTTTAATGTCAATACAATTAACCAATTTATGTAGCCTCATATTATAACAAGTGTATCATTTATTGTTTGCAGCATATTCTAAGAAGATACCTTCATCAGCTCTGTCATCATACTTGCCAAGATGTTCATCATTATTTTTAATATAACATCTACTTCCAAAGACTTTAAAGTGTTTGATAGAAGCAGGTCTTCCAAACCATAGTTCATAAGGAGTCTTATCACTGTTTGGCCTTAAGTGAGCTTTGTTAAGAATATGGACAACTGTGTGAATTTCCTCTACCCAGTATGTCTGCGAAATATTCCTTTCATTCATCATTGATCTTTCCACCTATTGTATTGACCTATTATGTCTCTCAACTACTCCATTATGTTGTGGAGTCCTTGTAATAGTGTATTCTCTTTTAATTCCATGTTTATCACAAAACTCTTTGGAGTCTCATGAGCTAAACTCTCCTCCTCTATCAGATCTTATTTCCTTCAGTCTCTTTCCTGTTTGATTCTCAGCCATAGCCCTGAAAATTTTGAACTTTTCAAGCGCTTCATATTTTTCTTTCAGAAAAGAAACCCATTGTTCACAAACTTGATTATATGATCAAAGTTTAAATGCCCAAGTCTCCTATGCCAACGCCAGCTTTCATCATACTTGCTTAGATGACATTCTTATTTTCCTTCTTTCAATACATAGGCATTGTTTTTTGTTCTTGTGCCTTTTGCAACTAACTGTCCTGAGGGAACATATTTTATCTTGCAATCTTTAGAGGTGAAACAACTTCACATCCTCTGTCACAAACCTGACTGACACTAAGAATATTATGTTTTAGTCCATCTACAAACAACATGTCCTGGGCTTTACCTTTTCCATTACTCAACTTCTCCATTCCTTTTCCTTTGATTTTCCCTGAAGCATCATTTCCAAAAGTTACATTTCCTGATTTATTTTCACTTAGAGGCAGAAACTTACTTTTATCGCTAGTCATGTGTTTGGAACATCCACTGTCCATATACCAGGGGCCTTTTTTCCTTTGAACAAAAAGCACTATGTCACATTTGTTATTTTATTTCTTCTTCCAAACTTTAGCACTTTCAACCGAGTAGTTCACTCTTGGGTCTGTTTTGTAATCCTTTAGATGACAGTTTTAAGCCTTGTGTCCAAAATTATGAAAAACATAACATTCTGGCTCATTGTACAGTAGATCAAAAGAGTTGTTATATCTATCATGGGTTATTCTTTGAGCTGTATGCAGTTCTTCTTTACTTGTTGAATGTCTTGTTCTATGTTGCAGCAATTGATTGTTCTTGGATTGCATATTTCTAAAATTAAATGCACAGTTTGCAGATTTCATTAGAGGAAATTTCAACTCAAAATGGGCCTCCTAAAAAAATTAATAAAATAATAGTTAAAATAATAAAATAATATTTATTAATTTTGGAGGAAGAAAAGAAAGAAACTACTTTTTTGTTTATATTTTCCACATATTTCCCCATGTTTTTACTCAAACTTCAATTAGGAGAGCTCGTTGGATGCGGAAATAAATTCTGCATCCAACAAGTACCCACTCGGCATACTTTTTACGGACCCCACTACCCAAAAAACAAGAAATCCCTGAAAAAACATGATGATGATGTCATCATCACGTTTTTTCAGGTATTTCTTGTTTTTGGGGTAGTGGGGTCCATAAAAAGTATGCCGAGTGGGTACTCGTTGGATGCAGAATTTTATTCTACATCCAACGAGCTCTCTCGATCAAAATTTGAGTAAGAACACGGGGAGATATGTTGAAAATACAAACAAAAAAATAATTTTTTTTTTATGATACCTATCCCCAAATTTATATTAAAAAGGTGTTTAAGACCTATACGGTATTTCAAATTTAAAGCAATTTCATTGGCTAACACATGATGACATGGAATTTGAATTAGAGTTAAAAGTCCCATTTTGAGTTGAAATTTCCTCTAATGGTGACCAAAATTAGAACAACAATAACAGTAAGCATGGAAAAAACTTTGGTACCTGAATCTTGGTTGCCTTCCCTTTTGTTAACTTTGTTTCTGAGCAATCCTTGGTTGATAATTCTTATCTGAATTTTTTATTATGGTACTTGCGTCATTTCCTTTTGTTTGCACAATATATTCGCATTCTAACTGTTTGTTGCTTGAACCTTCTTCATAGCCAAGACCTGTTTTTAACCATGGGGACCTTTGCTTACTCAGAATGTTGTTCAGTTCTTCTGAAGCTTTAATACTTGACATATTTTGGTGATACATAGCTTGAAATTTCTCCAATTATTTGCTATCTTTCACTACTTCTTATTCCAAAGCTTCAAATCTCTTTTTCCCTTCTGTTAATTGTTGTTTTAGTATATCTTCTATTTTCTTTTCCTCTTCTAATTCCAGTTTTAACAGGGCAATTTCTTCACTTGGTTCTTTACCATTATTTTCATACTGCATAAATAATTGTTTTTGTTTCCTCTACTTTAGTTTGAGTATGTCAATCTCCTCCAAAGCACTGACTAGTTCACCTTCCATATCAACCATGGCTTCTTCATCATTCAGTTCACTTCATGTATATTCATTTCCAAAATCTTGAAATATTTAGATGACAAGTTTATGCAACTGTTTGAAGTCATGAAAAAAACTGCAGATATGCATAGAACATGTTCTGGTTAGTTTTCCCTGCATGGTTTGAGCTAGCCATTATCTCTAACAAAACAAAAAGAGACCAAAATGTGATCAGTTGTTCAATGAAAATGCAGTATCCTCACTTCAAAAACTTGCAATTCCTGGCTAATAAAATTACTTGGGAAACCTAAAATTCCTATATTTGTCCATAAATATAATTGCAACAACACAAGCAAAATGTTGTACATAAGCAAAATATGAACATGTTTTCTTGACAATATTGCCATAGAAAATGAGATCAAGGCTCCCAAATGGTTTCATTGGCGTATGCATAATTTCTCGAAGATGTTTGTTTATGTTGTAAAGCATCCTAGAGCCTATAAGCGGAACTTCATCAATTAGAAGCACTTTGAGATGTTCATATTCTTTTGTCAAAACATCTAGTGTGTTTGAACTAACAGGGAGCATGTTTCTTGTATTCAAAGGAAATAAAGCTGAGTGAACTGTAATGCAATTTGCATTGTATGTTGGCTTCCCAGTGAATGCAACGATAATGTCTTTTCTTTTCAACGGGTTTCTACCAAGATCCTTATCATAGACATGCAAGAGGCCATTGTACAAAGCTTTCGTAGAATGAGTTTTTCCTGTGCCATCTCTTCCTGTCAAGAACAAATGGATTGGAATTAATGGGATTTTTTTCTTTCTTACAATTATTTATTTAGCAATCGCTTGTTGTTCCTTGTTTAATGTTCTTCTAATTGCAGGATATTCTTCCCTTTCCACAATGAAAGGATTTGTTGACAATTTGAATTTTTTTTCATGGTCATATGGATGTGTTGAACATTTACGACCAAAGCCATATTAAATATCATATTTTTCAGAAGGTTGCGTGTGCATCTGTCTCTTCATTGGTTCATGGAATTCGACTAAGTTGTCGAGGTGAGTTTCAATTGTCTCAACTACAATGTCAATGTCAACCCGAGCAGGCGTTGTTCAAGGCATGAACGTTTCTTCAACATGGGTAATTTGTTCCTTACAATTCAAGTATGCCTCGATCCATGTTGTAAAACCATGTTTCAAAGAGATGCAATCATGTCTATGTGGAACAAACAACAATAGTTTTTCTCTATTAAAGTTCGCGGGGTATTTTTCTTTGCTATATCAAATGTACTGAATAATGCATTTTCTACTTCTTTTAATTGTATGTCCTCCTTTGATGAAACAGAAGGAAGATACATATTATACTAAGGAGATAGTTTCAAGATCGTAGGGATGTTGTTGATAATGTAACTTCAGAACATATTCTTCCTTGTATTATGTGTATTATTATTATTATTATTATATTTTATTGCACTTCTTTATACCTTCTTTTGGGGATGTTTTCCCTCCGATTGGAGATGTCATTAATGTAATTGGTCATGTAAGACTCGAGGTAAAATCTCCATTCTAAATCGGGGAAATATTCCCCAAAAGAATAAGTATAAAATGCATCTTTAAGTCTCCCTAGGAGAGGTAAGCTCAGTAATGTATAGAACTCATCCTTGTTGGACCAAAAGGTCATCCAATTAAAAAATATAAATAGAGAGACACCCTCCCTCATCTAGACACACAAAAGATGAAAGCAAGCTCGCTCGTAGAGTGAGAAAGAAAAGTTCACTAGTGAAGAATAACAACAAGAATCCGAATACATCTTATATTTGGGTTTTCTATATCAATCTGACACTGTATTAAGTGGCGAATCTATACAAAATAAGTTGCTAGGTTTTATCTCTTATGGTTTCCCAAGATAAAATTTTTGTGTCTTTCTTTTGTGTTGTGCTTGTCTATATTTCAGTGATATTAGTGCATTAGATTAAAGATATAATATATTTAAATTAAAGTGAAAAATCTAACATGGAGTTAGTTCCACCCTGAAAGAAATCTTTGTGCAGTTGAAATATTGCTACAACTGTAGCTACTGGAGATTAAGTTTTCATGCTTGTAAACCCTAGAAGCCAAAATCTAATCACCTTGGCATTTTAGCTATAACTAGATTTTGGTGAAGTATTAGGAGCTCAAACTTAGACAAGAAAAAGATGAAATATTGATGTAACTTGTGTGCGAGTTTAAGCCTCATATTCGCTCTACTTCAGAATATATGATCCCTCCAAATCAGGGTTCCAACCTCTTCTAAAATTCAACCTTAAACAAGTTGCCTAGGGAGAAATGATATATCTTGGGAAAGGAAGACCCAAATAGAATTTCGTCATATTTTAAAGATAGGGCACAAAATGTAGTTTCTGTGGTGCGGGTTTCGGACCCAGAAGTTGAAATAGTGACACATAGAAGTCTGTACAAGTTCATTATACTAAACCAGTCCACAAACAGGTCACCGTGGGAAATTTAGCATAAGTTCCACTTGGTGAATCCAATATTGCTATAACATGTGGGGTTGGAAAGAATACAAATCAAGATATATCAAGACAAATTTTAATACCTTTAGGAGTAGGAACTTTAGATATACATCAGAATTAATACCGAACAATTTGTAGAAGAAATTGAAGAAACTAGGGATTCATGTTCCAAGCACTTCCCTCCACTAACTAGTTGGAAAAATGGGACCATCCAACTCGTACTTAGAGGGTGCTTATTTCTATGGAGAGAGTTTCTAATTTTATGCATTTTCAATTCTTGACCTAACACTACTACCGAGAAACTAGGGCTTCATATACTTTCCAATTATATCCATAGTTTTGGGAAAAGGAGTATGTAGCTCAACTCCCCTTGAGGAAGTGAATATTTATATCCAATCAGATATCCAAGACACCAAGTTTGAAAAAATAGGGTTGCTCTATGGAACCCTAGGTCATCCAGATCAAGAAACTACTTGGGCATCTCAAATTGGTAAGTCCTATTTCTTTGTTATTTCAATTTGAGATTCTCATATCAAAATGTTGAAGCAAACCAAGCTTGAGGACAAAATTGAAGGAGATGACAACATCAGAGCATGGAAGTATAGAGTCTCTCTTATCTTAAAAGAGAATGATTTGGACAAATATGTCACTACAAATATTCTATAACCAGGGGGATATTATGTCAAGGCCACTCACAAGAAGAAAATGAAAGAGCCAAGGGGATCATTGCAGACTCAATTAAAGATAATCTCATCCCTCATGTCTCATCATTGAGGACCTTAAAGTAGATTTTTTATTCCTTGATCAAACTATTCAAAGGGAAGAAAATCAACCAAAAAATGACATTGAGAAATCAACTAAAGAATGTGAAGATCCAACCCTTAAAAAACCATCCATTCTTACTTCACAAGGGTTTCTCAAAACAAAGAGAAACTAGAGGCCATTGAAGAGAATGATAAACAAGGAGAGATTGTTATGAACACCTTGAATGGTCTCCCAAGATCATGGGAATCGCTCATTCAAGGGATATGCACTAGAAAGAAGCTTATCAATTTCAGCAGATTGTGGGAGGAATGCTTTCAAGAAGAGTCAAGTGAGTCAGATCCATGTCAAGGAAAACTCCAAAAGGATTTGGGTTTTGTACACATCCCGATGTACGCAGTTTTAGTGGTCAAACCCGCGTATATACGAGCTTATAGGTGTAAAAGTCGCATGTATCATTTTTCACATGTTTTAAGGGATGGTCAAGGAAACATCAAAGGACAAAAAATGGTCCATGGGGTCTAAGGAGTCTACAGCGGGACAGGGGAAGGCCATACAAAGTGTGATTCACCTGGAGTGGTAAAATCAGCTATAACAGATGCCCCCTAATGTGTGAGGTTAGAGGGGTCATATGATGGCCGAAATACATTATAAGTCCATCCCAGAAGTGGAGTGATGAAGTATCCCAAATGGAAGACCAGCCATCCAATCAGCATAGTACAATAATACAACTCTGCATATAACTACAAATACATATAGCAGTCCCAGATACATAAGAGTACAATGGCCATGAATAGGCATGATACAAGATATCACATAAGTGGTCATCGCCACGTACAATATACATAGATCAAAATCTCCATGATGAAGATATACAAAGGACCATGATCTCCATAATGGCTGAAGATATATAACAAATCAAGATCTCCATAATGGCTGGAAATGTCTGACATATACTGGAATCAAGTCATGAGGGCTGAAATCTCATGAACACTGGCACGATCAAGGAGGTAGCATATAAGAGATGCCACCAATCTGGAAGGTCTTCTATGCAAACCGCTATGAGTACATGTCCTACTATGCGAATAGAGGTGTCGAGGTCAAACATAGTAGTCCATCGTCTGATTACCGGTCATTAATGTATACCGTTAACAGACGCGAGATCACCCACCGATAATGAAAATGGGAATCAAGGTACTAGAGTGCAAACTAACAAGTGTGAATAAATGTGTTGAGGTCGAACACTTGAGAGGATCCATCGATTAAGGGACATTGATGTATTCCCAAAGACTGTCGATGGTGAGAGAACCTGCCACTGATGACTGCAAGTCTCAAGGCACTCAAAATGACTCTAGATTCCAATCCCAAAATAAATGATCTGAATTTGATGGGATGAAATCCGCTGGAAGGAGGGCATTAAGGCATCCCCCATCATCCAACACGAGGTACTCAGCAAAGGTGTATAATGTGGAAGGACTTGATCATAAGGTGCACGAACCAGTAACTGTACCGAGAATGGCCGACATGCAAAGTCAAGAGAACTAAGGAATGGCTGACTCAGGCTTCAACTTCCTTCGAACAACAGCATAACGACATATGGTGACTGAATGAAGGAAACATAGACTCGATATACAAACTGGGACATCTCTGCGACACAGGAGGCATCGACAGAGGCTCCATAGGGACTGGAAGCTTAACCAGTCGATGGAGATAAAATCAGAGAAACGAGTACAGCTCCTAAAGTCAAACTATAACCCAACCAATGGATGTGATATACAGTGCTCTGTTCGAAGGCGACATGACTCGACAGCTACCACAGATAACATCTTTCCTTGTCCGGCTTTTTGGTTTTTTGATTTTTTTGGACTTTTTCAATTATTTAAAAAGCTTGAAAAAGAATAAAATGGCTTTATAGTTACATACTAGGAGGAGACGAGTGTCATAAGGGCAAACAAACTAGTTCCAAGCAGTGGAACATACCTATGCTTAATGCAAGGATATATGTGTAGGATATCGACACTTGAGGGAAAGTCCCCTCCTGGTAAAAGGGAAACAAGCTACGAAGGATATAAAAGATGGCTCTGCATGGCTAGACATGAGACAAGATCAGGCTATATGGCTGAATACGCAATGTCAGGGGAGCCAACACAAAGCTCAATAAAGCATGCAAAGCTCATGATAATGCATTCACAACTTGACATGAGGGAGTCCTGAGGGAAATAGGCTAGCAAAATATCAAGAGGAGTATGAGGCTCTTGCAAAATGTCATGGCGGTACTATACAACGGAATCCCACACCCTAAAGGAGAAAATGTCAGCATGGGCACCAAATGCAAATGAGGTGCTAACTAGGGTACCCATATAAGGTGCAGCTCTACCACTCATATCATGCCACCTCTAAAGCAGCAAGAATGTTCCATGACATAATAGAGTGGGTTCGTACCTAAGGTCATGATGAGATGGCCATAAGGTTATGCAAAATGCAAACGGTGATGAAACCTAACCTATATGCCAGTTTAGACATGATACCTGAGATCGGCACGAACAGGTCAATCCAACGGCTGAAACAACATTGAAAAAGGTCCTCTACATCATGAATTATGTCAAAAACGGTCCAAAATGGTTAGAAAATGTCGAAACTATAGGAAAGGGCGTTAAAATTTTCAAATATTTGAAAATTTTCTATAAATAGTAAACAATTCAAAATATTATAAAACATTTGAAACTTTTACCCATTTGAGCTAAGATTTTCAATCGCGAATTCCAGGAGGTCCAGCCGGCGGAATCCACTACCGTTTCTTCCAGGTATTTACCCATGCTCTTCTCTTTCATTTTGATGCAATTTTTATGAAATTCCATGGTCAATTCAACTTTCTAGGCCAAACTAAAATGGGCGCTACGGCCCACGTGGAAATCAAGGGTTTTTTTCGCGTATAGGGCTGGATATGCGTGGAAAATGCCCCCAAACCCGCGTACATACGTGGTTGTTTTGAAAACAGTCGCGTATGAGGCCGCGCATAAGGTTTTTTCAATAATCTAATGGGAAAATTTGCAATTTCTTGTGCAGGATGGTCCTAGAGTGGAGAGAGCGTGAACATGGTGAGGTAAAGGAAGCAGTAAGGGCCGATTTAATGGCTCAACAAGCTCTACGTGCATGCGAACTCTACAAGTTTTGGTGTCTTGGTGGTTTGAGGGCCAAACCAAGACTATTACAAGTGCTGGTGGATTACTAAGATCCAGACTCGGAGTCCTTCCAGATAGATGGGATGTCCCTCAATATAGAGGTGGAGGACATATACTTCATTACAAGGCTTTCTAGATGAGGGGAAGTAGTGAACCTTCGTTCTCGTGGTGGGCTAGGAGGTGGCCTAACTATCAACGAGTACATTGCGGTGTACTGCTATCCAGACACAGAGAAGGTGGGGAGTCAGGTCCCTACCAACGCTATACAGGTGCTGGGCCTAGAGGCCATACTATTGACATTGGGCAGGATAGCAGGCTTGGCATCACTCCACCAGGCCTCGCGGTCTCTGATGTTCTATGCAGTGGAGTGCATGAGACCCATGATTTACGACTGGAGCACTACACTACTGAGCAACATGAAACATCAGCTCAGTGAGTGTAAGACAGGTAGAGTGCAGAAATTCGGGTTCAGCAGTATTTTGAGCATGTTTTTCTTTGAGCATGTTCCAGGATTGAGCCCCAGAGTGGACGTTCCTCTTCACAGGGTTCGAGATCCGGCCGAACGTCATGGGCAGATGCGATGCGCAGACTGGAGGGTGGTAGGGTGGCCAACCCATATCCGGCTGACTTTTTTCCATGGTGGCAACGACAAATAGTTGCCATCGATGACTAACCCTATGCAGGGATAGATTTCCGGGGGGACCCGGACATGCCGCTACCACCAGGATCGGCATATGGTGATATAGGTAATGAATCTCGACCCTCTCTTTTAATTTTTTAATTTTTGAGTCATTTAATTTTTTGTGTGTGTTTTCTTGATTATATGGAATCAAAAAGACATATTTTTGCGTGACAATACATAGTGACATCTACCATTTATGTGCAGATGTGGGACCACGACGGCCAAAAGGCTTCCCACGTCATGGACGGAGGGGAAGAGGAGATGATATCACGGGTGTGGATGCAGAGCGGACGCTCCAGAGCATTCATACCAATTTTGTGAGATTGACACATAGGGTTACCATGGCGCAAGTCGAGGACTTGCCTGAGGCTATGCAGTGGCAGATGGTGGGTGTACCACGCGCATGGGTGAGATTATTCCAACGGCTAGCTAGAGCCGTAGTGACCTTCCATGATCACAACCCTCCTCCTCCTCCACAAGATTAGACACCTGGGAGTGTATACATTTTGTACTACCGTGTATTATATCTTGGTGGCTCGAGAGCCCCAATTTTGTATCATGACACTATGTATTATCACATTTTGGTTTTTATATATAAAAATTGTATGGTGATCGGTTTATTTATTTACAAGTGTAAAAATTGTGTTTGTGATTAATTTACTGTGAATGAAACAAATGCCAATCTAACACGTAGTTAGCATATGAGTCCGCAACTTGATTATTATTTCTTGGAATATGTATATATGTTATGTTTTCAAATTGTCGTTCTAACAATCTCACACGTAAGAATCTTCTCAATAACGTCAGATCTCTAACATGGTACAAACCATTAAGCTGTGACACTACTAGTTGAATCAAGACGTACCTCAAGAGAGAGAACACCGTGTGAAATGGCATCCTGTAGAAGCTCAATAACGACACTATATTCAGCAACATTGTTGGAAGATGGTCATAGAAATACGCCTCCTGAAGATAGTACCTGACCCATAGGAGTATAAATCACCCAAGCAGCAGAGGCTAAGTGTTGAGTGTTACGGCTCGCACCATCTGTGAATCCTATGTAGGTGGAAGATTCCATTGACATCTGCCAAAAGAAATGGAAACTAATCACAAACCTGATCACGATAAGAAAAAGACCTAACTATGCAAAACTATACAATAATATACAATAAGCAGCCTTGGATGAAGATCATGCATAGTATTTCTTGACATAGAGCCCATTTCTAGGCTCCGCCAAGGCCGTTCCTTCGTAATCCACTAACTCATACACACCCTTGACCACGTAAGTACCCCGCCACATAAGATTAAATTTCCCTGCCCCCAAGGGTTCTTTCGGTTGATCCCACAAAAGGACCAGTCTCCTTCACTAAACCTCTTTGGATGGACAAACTTATCGTACTGGACCAAGTCTACGGAGAGAAATTCCTATGGCTTGGGGTACCACAACAGACAACTTGACTCCAGAAATCAATCCTTTCCAATATGCAATAGAAAGTAAATGTCTAACACTAAAGGATCAGACCTCGTACCTTATTCCGAATGGTTGAAGTAGATCCCCATTGAGCTTTCCAACTTCATCTTGAATTGATAGATTACTTCCTTAAAAACAAGTAAACAATACAAGCATACTATATATCATGGTGTTAGATCTATTCTAGCATATATAATCAATAATGTATAAGCATTTGACATAATCCAATGGAAAAAATATTCATTCAAACACACATTATTGGATAGGAAAAGATATTTCTATTAATATAAATAAGAGATTACAAGATACAACCTCTGACGGCACATCTGCGAACCGGAGAAACTGAATCCTCCACCACCTCAATCCTCCATCTCTCGATAGCAAGCTCACAAGCAAAAGGAAAGGTTGGGAAGAACACACTAGTGCTCCAAGGGACAAAGGGATGCAGACTCAAGCATAAGTTCCGGCAACAATGGACTATAGTTTCTTTGCTCTCAATTCTCTCATATGCCTTCAATGTACCAAGGGGTTCCTTATTTAGCTTTTCAAAGGGGTAATGAAAGGTCGAATCCGAGCAATCTCAAGGCATAGGGAAGGCCAGGAGTCAAGTGAGTCAGATCCATGTCAAGGAAAACTCCAAAAGGATTTGGATTTTGTACACATCTCGTTGTACGCGGTTTTAGTGGTCAAACCCGTGTATATACGCGCTTATAGGTTTAAAAGTCGCGTGTATCATTTTTCACATGTTTTAAGGGATGGTCAAGGAAACATCAAAGGACAAAAAATGGTCCATGGGGTCTAAGGAGTCTGCAGCGGGATAGGGGAAGGATATACAAAGTGTGATTCACCTGGAGTGGTAAAATCAGCTATAACATATGCCCCCTAATGTGTCTCTACAAAACCAGAGATTCTGGGTTTGATCCCCAGCGGAGTCGCCAATTCTGTTATGGAGAGAGATTCCTATGGCTTGGGGTACCACAACAGACAGCTTGACCACAGAAATCAATCCTTTCCAATATGCAATAGAAAGTAAATGTCTAACACTAAAGGATCAGACCTCGTACCTTATTCCGGACAGTTGAAGTAGATCCTCATTGAGCTTTCCAACTTCAGCTTGAATTGATAGATTACTTCCTCAACAACAAGTAAACAATACAAGCATTCTATATATCATGGTGTTAGATCTATTCTAGCATATATAATCAATAATGTATAAGCATTTGACATAATCCAATGGATAAAATATTCATTCAAACACACATTATTGGACAGGAAAAGATATTTCTATTAATATAAATCAGAGATTACAAGATACAACCTATATTTCCACAGATCCAATACAGAGACAAAGAACCAAGCACATAGAGATTCATATGCACTGCATTCGGGGCTTAGTGCATGATCAGGTGATTGCCTTGCAGTATTTCCCTTCCATTGAGCAAACTGCTGATATTTTCACCAAGTGTTTTACTGAGAATACCTTCACTTACTTGAGATCACTGCTTGGAGTGAGTGATGCATGGTGATGGCTTCCATTCACCTTCAAAATTTTGGCCCCATGTCCATTTTGAGGAGAGTTTTTGTTCCCATGTGGTTTTTCCTCTTTTCCTTGTTTTCATGGACAAATAAATTTTTTATGTTGTATGAAGTGACTTAAGCCTTTGTTTCCAACGCCTCCATGATATTTTTGGTTAATTTGTACTAATTCAAGGTTAAGGGGGGGGGGGGGGGGGGGGGTGTTAGAACAGTAATCCATCCTTAGTACCTTAGTTTATACCTTGGTCAATTTCTTTTGCTTCTATGCATTGAATTGCTATGGTTTAGACTTGGGGAAATTGGTCTAGGAGGTGAAATGGTTATTTTGAACCATTCACACACACACCAACGCTCTATATTGGTTAACCTAGCACATGTGCACCCTCATTAATGTCTTGGGCCACTCCTTCCTTTTTTTGAGGAATATGGGTTTGACTAGGGGTGCCAGTGTTATCTTTAGTCCATTTTGGCCCTCCTAGTGCATTTATTGTCCACCTTGAGCCTCCCACACGCCTATATTTTCTCACCCACACCTGTCTTGGACTTATCTATGCCCCAACATGCCTCACCAATGTTCACACCATGGTTTGTGACTGTTTGGGGTGATTCAAGAGCTGATTGGTCCACCTAGGGAGGATGGAGGTCAAATCTTGCCATGACACATGTACACTCCCAAATGGCTTCCTAAGCCTCACGAATTATTCCTAATGTAATATATTTATGATCTAAACACATTCAGTTGTTAGATAGTTCAAAAACATATCCACTTTGTGTTCACATGTGTATGTAAATTTTACTCTTTTAAACTTTTTTTACTGGTTTTAGAAAACTACTTCGGATTGTGAGAGTCTCTTGCACTCCTAGATCCAGTTGTGAATCAAATTATCATAGAATCTGGAAAAGAATAATTTGGAAGGGCAAATACCGATGAAATTAGATGAAGTACATCATTTAATGTTTAGCAAATCTAGTTTGTAGTATTATAATGTTATCTTAAACTCTTTTTTTACTCGGTAACATTGACAGGTATAAAAAATGAAAGCCATGAAATCCAATGACATTAATGGTTTGATTGCACAAGGGTTGTCATATCTTTACACAGATAGGGGTTAGCTACTACTTAAGGAGGACTTTGTAAATGTCTATATGACGATATCGTAAGCTCCGGCTAAGCACAATAGAGTAGAGCTAGGTCTTATTGGGGGAAAATAGAAGAGACTAAAGTTTATATTTGCTTTTTTAGTAGGAATAAATGATCTGAAAGGGTTAAGTTTCTGAGCCAAAATCTCCATTTTAAATCCTCGATTGGTTTTATCATCAAAACCATTAAAATGATGTTGTGACTAAGGCAAAAATCCAGTTAGCTTAAAAAGGACTAACCACTTATTGATAAATTTATTATTTTTTGCACTCATGCATGGAGAAGTGTTGTTTTGTGTACAGAGTGACCTTTCTCACAAGGCTTAAGTTGTTGTCTCCGAGAACACTTCTCATGTGGTGGGTTAGTAAGAACCTCTCTCATGTGGGCAAGTATTCACTCTCCAAGAGGATGTAATCACCCACTTTCCTTACAGGAACAACCAACCTACATGGCGTCAAGCTTCAACCAATGTCTTATGGTTTTTACAATTTGGAATGTTCAAACTCAACAACCAACTTCCTTCAACGAGGAATCAACCCAAATTGATAGATATGTGAATCATATATTAGAGAAATTTCTAGAAATGGCATTCTAACTCAATAAAAGACCAGGGATAATTTTAGGGGCGAATTTTAGCCCAGTGGGCTATTTTTCCATGTTTTTCTCCCAAAAAAAGACTCACCATTTTGCATTTTTTTAAGCCCTGTTTCGCCCAATTTTGATGGGGTAAAAATTTTTCACCCTAAAAATCGCCAAATTATTATATAAACGATATAAAATCCTTGGAAATTAAAATATTTTTTGAAAAATATCGCCAATCATTTTATAGTTGGCATTTTAAGAATTGGTAATATTCGCCAACATTTATACACTTTTAAATAAATATGGTTCCTTAAAATCATCTCTGTAAAAGATAATAAAATAAAATAAATAATAAGCTAAAAGTTATTAATTATGACTTTGTTTATCATAATAATGAAGAGGAATGAAAATACTTTTCATTTAAAACATAAAATTTTATAATATATAAAATATGATAATGTCAATGAAAACAATGCCTCTTTTCTCGCGTGAGATATAAATTCCTTCTTATGACAAGGGTTTTTCGAGCTTGCCCAGTTTACTGAATCCTTCTTATCTGGTTTTCCTAGTTTGAGAGTAAGGCCTAGAGCATGGTCTGGGTTGAGAGCAAGAAGCGCAAGAAGCTGGGAACGAGTTGGTTCAGTGAACACTAGCACTTAAAGTGAAACTCCATTAAAATAAATATTCGATCCAATTGTTGTAACGAAAAAAGATTGACACACTTGGGCCTCACTGGAGTTTCATTGCCACGCGTTAACCAATGTGTTGTAAATGCGAACGATGTGAGTTTAAATATTGCAATAGTTTTAGTTGAGTTCCCATTCTTAATTGTCATTGTCATGCCCTTCACGACACGCATTAATGGCCATTTGACAATCGTACAATGTGCATTGATTACCATCAAGACCCATTAATGGCCATTTGACAGTAGTGCAATATGATAGGTTAGAACTGTAAAAATGTACATCTAGCATGACATCATCATGCCGCCAAGGGTGGACAACAATCCATGATACAAACGTCACTGCTTGCAACAAATCACATTTCATAAAAAAAAATTGTTTTAAATTACATCTAATAAATAAATGATTTTACAAAAACTAACTATGAAGGGACATAAAAATTTGCAATGTACCATTGAAATAATCTACCTGCCTAAATACTATATATCCCCTGTGGGGACATAATAACTACAAGTTCATTACTATAAATGACGACAATTTCATTACTATAAAGAGTTGTTTAAAATTTATGTCTGATCATTTTTATCCAAATCTACTAATAAAATCTTGGATCCTTAATTTACATTATTCAAATTGCATTTCTATTTTTATAATAGATTTATAGTGTAAACTAGAACTACAAATCTATCCAAAATATAATTACACTTAACCATAATCTATAAGCTAAACATTAGACTACTTACATCTACTTTTCAACTATTTTTTCATGTGGTTGAAATTGTTTGAATTGCATAATTAGAACGCCAAGCACTAATTTATTTTTCAAATGAAAAAAATAGATAACTTGATATTCAAAATATAGACCAACCTTCTTCTCCATCCCAACAAACTGTCCATGTAGATACACTGTCTAAAAAAACTAAACCAACCGTCTTTAACAAACAATATATGTAGCATCACTGCTCAACATTCAAAATACGCACTTTTAAACATTACAAAGCATCCTCCTTTGAAACTATCTATATATTTTCACCAAAACATCCTCCCTTAACCCTTCAAAATGTGTAATATGCTCCCAACATCTAACAAAGACCCTGCACAAATTTAGAAAAATGGATACTAACCATTCATTTCCCCAATGAATTCTTTTGATACAGATCATTTCTCCAATGGATTCTTTTGATAAAAAATTTACATCTTCATTGAAGATACGATAAATGTGTCTGTAGATAATGACTTTAAAAAAACTCAATTAATGTCCTTATCCTCCTCATCTAGCTAAATAAACCTAACAACTACATAAAGTTAAAAGCATTTGTCCAATCAATGGCTACTTTTAAATCACCCATCACTAAATCCATTTCTGCAAATTAAAAAATACAATTCCAAGATTAAAACCAAGTTTCGACACCCAAAAAAAAATAATAATAAATTACCAAAAACTTACATCGTGATTCGTTACACGATTAACTTGCTCCAGCCTCCGACTCATAATATAAAGCAACACGTGAGTCTCCTAGACATGCCCTCGTGCTCACGTTAGGGTTGTGGAGCCGCTTCGAAGATACGCTGATTATTAATAATTCAAATAAGCGGCAGCGGCGGGATTTTAGTATTCGAATATTATATATAATTGTGGACAGGGACTTCTGACAGAAAACGCGCAGACCGAAATTGAAATAATTGGCTCACCAACCGGCAAAACTCACACTCGCCGCGCCGATCACCGGAAACTATTCACATGGGCGGTCTATTAATGAAATTGTCGGTTTTCCAGAAAATATCATTTTTCTGGATTTTCACTGGGTGTCAGGTAAGAGATGATCTGGATTTTCACTGGGTTTCAGGTAAGAGATGATCAATGTTTAAGCACGGTGAAAACATTTATTTTCACATATTTATATTAGTTATATTTATATATTTTTGCAATTTTT
Organism: Pseudotsuga menziesii; assembly: GCA_001517045.1. NCBI lineage: Eukaryota > Viridiplantae > Streptophyta > Pinopsida > Pinales > Pinaceae > Pseudotsuga > Pseudotsuga menziesii. The sequence continues at coordinate 293,155 of LPNX010214758.1, read as the reverse complement.
ATCTTGAATTTTTTATTAGTTAATATATGTTAAGGTTTAATTACCTTTGGTGTTGGTGAATTTGTTTTTCCATTAAGATCATTTTAAAAAAACTAAATTTTAATTTTATTTAATTTACCATTTGTTTAAGGTGACTTTGCTAGGATTCTTAATTTACTTTGCAACTGCTTGAACTCTTCTAGTACACAATAGTACATAACTTCATTATTTGTAGCTCAATCTTCATTAGAAGATGAACATCACTCATTGTAACTTAATCCATTAGGAGACTTCTTTGTAAAATAGGTCAATGTAGATTGTGCCACAATTTTAAAAGCATTCGAAGTGTTACGATGTGAAAACTATGCAAAGCTTCTTGATGTCGCCTCTAGCATGACACAATGGCCTGCAATTCAATCTTTTTCTAGTTGTTTCTTAAATAATACTATTCTACCAATTTCTTTGACTCTAGTTCTAATATCTGATTTATTAAACTCTATCACCATATTCATACAACCCTTTTGTTGGAAAACTACGCGCATATCTATAGTTGCATTGAGCATGCAAAATTAAGCTTTCCATGCTTTTGATTCCACGTAAAAAGCCTAGGATCCATGGTTTCTCTAATTAAAATCCCACAACCTTTAACCATTGTAAGGGACATTTTCAAACTTGACAAAATTCCTTAGAAGGATATTACAAGCATGCCTCTCAATTAATAGGGATTGCACCATTTTTTTGGAATTCTATTATACAATTTCCAGTTTCTTTATTCTAGGCTCTTAACAGACAATGGAAAGAATTATGCTAATGCTCATTGACTACAATTGCAAGTACTGATTGTTTTTCTTAAAACAAACATCTACACGATGAAATTTGTTAGATAGTCATAATAAGCTCTAAGAGGTATTTATAAAGGCGTAGCCACACAAAGGTTTATTTGAAGACTTGTAACCATAATAAGCAACAATAAGAGATCTATAGTTGAAAACCGCGTGCTTTGTTCCATCAAGCACATGGATGTATGAAAGATATCCAAACATCAATGGACATTTAAAAATGAGTGAGATATCAATCTTCTTATTTATAACTTGAGTGTGTGTTGGCGCTCCATATGAAATATTGGGTATAGAAGACCCTTAAAATGGTGGATCGGTCGAAGTTGTTTAGAAGGGCATGTACTCACATCTAGTCATAGCAACAATTGATCCTATCTTAGATGGTTTACTCCACACATTCACAACTAGAATTGAAATATCATTTCATTGAGAAGTGTGATTGTTGTAATCCTAAACTCCTCGCCAAAAAAAGTTGTGACAAAGAAAATAAGAGTTACATCATTAAATAAAGAAGGCATTTTCAACCATCTAACTTTCAACCATAGTAGCAAGATTTAGCCTTATTAAGAGTTCTTGTATGGAAATTCATTTGGAATTCGAAATTCGTCCAATATTAGGCATACTATAGATATGGTAAGGTAAAGTGACTACATACTTAAATATACTTACAATTTTTTATTTTAAAAATTCATTTAATGTTAATTTAAAATTTACTTGTTAAATAAGTGGAATTTCAGCTAAAATTACTTTCACTCTATATTCTTTCTCTTATAAATAAATATAAACTAAAATCACATAAAAATGGATTTTAAAAACAAATTTGTAACTATAATTTCACTTAAATCTTTTAAATAAACATTTAAAAAACATGCATTACTTAATCAACATTAAAAAAGAAACGTACATTAAAACCATTTACATAGCCAATATTATATATATATAAATAATATGAAGCCTTGAGCCCATACTTAATCATTAAACCCTATTTTCATTTTGTTATATCCTATGTTATGTTTCATATTTGAAATATGTTGAGTGTTATTTACAATATAATAAATAGTTAATATTACTTCAAAAATTTGTATATTTTAAAATTTAAAAATGCACACTTTTTGTACTCATAAGATGATGCTTTCTTTTGTATTTAGTTGTATTAAAAAAATTTATATGTGTTTTTTCTATACCAAATCACATTTATATTCATATTCAAACATACATAATATTATATTTATCTTTCAATATATTAAATCCTTTAATACAATTAAATTATTTAAAAACATTAAAACCCAAAAATTATACTAAAAATGAAGCATTCACATTTCATAAATACATTTCATAAAGCTTTACACAAGATTGAAAACAAAACATAAAAAATCTAAAACAAAATATTGGGACATTGTTGAAGTTGGCTCTCTCCTAATTAAAATGGCAGGTAAGTAAAATATTTACACCTTGTAAAGCTTTACACAAAATTGAAAAAAAAAAACATTAAAAAAACAAAAAAAATCTAAAACTTTGTACAAAATTGAAAAAAAACATTATAAAAACAAAAAATAATCTAAAACAAAATATTGAGACATTGTTGGAGTTGGCTCTCTCCTGATTAGAATGGTAGGTAAGAGAAATATTTGCATGGACAAATTCCTATAATTCACTCTAATATTCCTATAATATTATGGTAGGTAAGTGAAATATTGCGTGGACCATTTCATAGTTTTCGTGTAATTTGTCTCAACGCAGACAAATTCGTATGAAAGTGAAGGGTTTTGTGAATATCTGACAATATGGTAAATGCCAAACCGAGTAATCTAAAGGCTTGATGCTCTCCCTATCCATTCTGTATAAAACGTTTTCTTCCACTCAAATAATTAAAGTGGCCCTTCTATGATTGGGCCACACAATCTCCAGAAAGATTCAACTTGAAAGCACCACTCAAATAATTAAAGTGGCCCATCTAGTTGGGGCCACATGGATCTCTATCATCATCACGTCTGCTTAAATCGAACACATGTACTTTTAATTTCAATTAGTTATTCCAATTATCCATAACATATATTTGTTTGATTATTAATTCAAAATCTCTATCCATGTGTGATTTAAATATTTATTTGTTTAAAATAATTATTGAGGAAAAAAACATATTTTCAAATACATATATTTATTAAACAACATCAACTATTCATTGGGACATCTTTATATACTTCTCATTCATCCATCTTAACTATGGCTTTACCAAGCGCCGAGAGGGATCAAGTTCTCTAATAAGTATTCCTACTTCAGAGGGAAATGACCAACTTGCTTAAGTAATTTCAAAATAGGGTAAACATTAATAGAAGAATGAGATGAGTAACATTAATAATCATATAATCATATAGTTTTCCAAAAAATGTTTTACTTGTCTTTCTTTAAAACCAATAATGGATATTAAGAATAGTTAATGAGTAAAATAATCCATATAAAATTTTAAAATCTAGATTTCAATAAATTGGAATGTTTTTAAGAAATGACTTGTTTTTCTCTATAACTAAAACTGAACATTTACATGTTAGGGTTAACCTTGACTTGGGAATGAGCAAGGATGTAAGTGGTTTAAGGCACATGGTTTTAGTGGCCATTGGTTTCGTGCAATGTGCCAAATTGAGCAGGAGAGATGTTCTTCTCACCCTTAGTCGACCAATAATTAATTAATCTATTATTGAAGGTTGGTTTTTCCCTAAGAGGTTTTATAAGGTAAATCTAGTGTTGCTATTGTAATAGCTATTATTTTGTAATTTATTGGGTTCAAGTCAATGGAAATTAAATTTTATATGTTCTTAGTTTTATAATTTTTCTTTTTACTACTCAAGTCAATTGAATTTTACTACTAATATTTTACTACTCAGTTTGTAAGATTGTGAGTATTGTTGTAAGATTGTGAGTATTGCCCTAATATGGTTGTATATTTATATGAGTTTAATATTTTTATTTTTTATTTTTTGAATTATAAGCCGACATTTTTTTTTTTACTTTTTATTATTATTATTTTTATTGAACCGACATGTGCCACGTCATAGTTACAGACGGGACACATCTCTCCCATTTGAGCTGTAGAAAGCGCCTCCCGACGCAATGAACGTGGTCCATCCTCCATCTTATAGATGGATGGTCTTTACTTGTTCAACAATATGGCATCAAAATAGGCACCATAACAAGAGAAGCTTTATATCTCCCCTATATACTTACTAGTCTTTCATCTCCATAGCACCCTTAGTTACAGGAAGATGATTTCCCTAGTGCATGCATATGATCAAAGTTATCAATGCTTCCTTGAATTACTATACAAATTGTAAGTGCTCCCTCATATGTGTAATTTGCTTTTTGATGACAAATGATTTTCTTTACCTACTCAAATATATACATGAAAATTTAATCAGAAGTTTCAAATATAAATGTAAAATATAGTCACACATACTTGTAATTGTTGTATATTATCATAGACATATCTCATTATTATCACAACATTACTCATATTTCTCACTGTAATTGAAAATATGGTTTTACATATAACTATTGTATCTCAAATTCTAGAGCATTTTAGAAAAGTAATTACATGAGTCAATTGTCATGCAACGTTACAAAGTTGGTGCTAATTTGACATTTATCTAACTCATTGCCACCTACAACTTTTGTTGAAGTTGTAAATAGAGCTTGTAATTTAAAATAAAAGGATCATACAAAGTTTTTATTAAAAAACTTGGTAACAAGAAGATGACAAGGGGCGACATATTTTCGTCAAAGGCATTAAACAATGGAGACAAAGTCTCAATAGATTCCTCATTGATCTGGCAAATGGTTTTTGACACATGTACCGCAGTTTTGACATGTGGTTTTGTTGCCCGGGTTTTGCGGAGGTTTATTTCGTCCTGGAGGTTTATTTGGTTTACTGGAGGTTTATTTGGTCCTGATAGGTCACGGTTGGGGTTTTGTTATCCAGGTTTCAAGCTTAGTCTTCTCATGGTAGTTGCGACTGTATATAGCCTGTGTGTCATGGTGGGTGTGTCTGGCATGTGTTATTTGACAACCGTGTCACGTTTTTCAATGCATGGTTTTGTTGACTGGGTTTCGTGGAGGTTTGTTTGGTCATGGAAGGGTGTCTTGATAGGTTGCGGTTGGGATTTTGTTAACCGGGTTTCAATCTTAGGCTTCTCATGGCGGGTGCAAGTGTCCTTTTCGTCCCTGTTTGAATTATTGTCTGTGTTTTATCTTGGCCCATCTTTGAACATTGACAAGCAAGTAAAGGCCAGAGAAGATTATTGTCATCTTCAAGTCATAGTCCATGGGTAAGGGGACCCTCGAATCCCAAGTGTTCGCTTAACCGGGTTTCACGTGGCTATTTTCGTGCAGGTTTCTTTGGTGATGGACCTTGGAATCCTAGGTGACCGTCACAAGGTTTGCTTTCGTCTTGGGAACAACTTGATTCATAGCCCCATCTGCTACCAGATGGTTTTGATTTATCCTGTAATTGGTCACCATGAGGGAGCGAGGGTCAGACATGAGACCAAACAAGCATAACCACATTGCACCTTTTTAGAAAGGATGGATTAGCCATAGCCATTTCCATGTTTAAGGGTTTATGTTGCGAAATGGTTTACACCGAGGGTTTGTGGGTTTAGTCCTCTGTTCAACTCGATTATTTGTGGGTTCAGTCCTCGGCGAGCCTAGAGGGTTTTTTACTCTTGGTCCTCGAGGGTTCATTTTGACGCTCATGGTTTTGTGGGTTCAGTGTTGTGTTCAACTTATCTATTGGCGACTGGGTCGCTTATTTGTTGTGATGAAGAAGACACCACCATTGTCGCTTCACCGTCGATTCACCATCATCAATGCTCCATCAATTCAACAATGCTCAATCGATGCAACAATGCTCGATCGATGAAACAAGAGTTGTGGTTGTGTTCATACTTGGACATGCATCTTAATTTCTCTAGGTATAGTCGAATTTTTTGCATTTTATATGGCTTATCTTGTCAGACTCTTCAATTCACTGGGTTTGTCGCACCACCTTTGCTTTGCAACATCTTTAAAAATCTCGAGGTAACCATTCTTTGATACTTTTTTCCTTTTGTTGTATTATCTTGCTTTTGTTGCTCTTCGTTTACGCTACGGTTTTCTGACAAAGGTTTGGCCACTTGATTAAAATCACATGTATTCTTTCAGCCTGTTGAACTATTTTAGACAATACTTGTGCTAAGAAACATTTGATTATGATTTCAATACCTTTGAATTCATTTAATTTTTACGAAGGGAAATTTAATCCTTGCAATTTTTAAAATTTTCAGTTAATTTCAGGTTCACATATGTAATTTATACAATCCCTTTAATGATCTTTAAAAAATGTAAATTATCTTGCATATATTTTACAGTGGATTTATTGTTGGTTTGAATTGCTATATGTTTACTGTCAATCTGAGGGTTTCATTTTGTAAGTTGTTCATAACTGTTGTTCCCAATATTTTTGGTATATATTTGTTAGTGTCTTTATTGCTGGTTTGAATTTCTATATGTTTACTATCAATCTGAGGGTTTCATTTTGCAAGTTGTTCATAACTGTTCTTCCCAATTGGCTTAACAAAGTCTCATGGAATAACATACATGAGACATGGTTAATCCATTTTAAAGGCTACCTATCTACCTCGTTTTTTATAGTGGATTTATTGTTGGTTTGAATTGGTATATGTATAGCATCAATTCGAGGGTTTTGTTATGCAAACTATTCATAATTATTTTTCCTTGGCCGTGGAATACATCTCTTCAACGTAGTTAAAAGTTGTGTTCCAACGAAACGTGTTAATGCTATCTGAGATGTATCTCTTGCATATTCACATCTTCTGCATTTCTTATTCCTTAACTGATGGACCTTCATATACTTTAAAAGGGCCCCTTCCCCTCTCAATTCCCCAAATTGTCATTTTGCAATTCAAGATGCATCTCTTACATCCACTGCTTTTCTTCTTCTTTTACCGATGGACCTTACTATATGTTTAGAAGGGAAACAAAGAATTTGGGACTTAGAGCAGTAGATTTTTACCTTGCATTGATGGAGAGAGATAAATGTGAGTGACTGCAAGTTTGTACTGGTATCTTCTATAGGTCAAATGCAAATGTGAGAGCTCGTTGTCTCTTTAGAAGTTTATTTACAAATTTAGTAAATGTCAAAATGTCCTATAAATTAAATAAATTTTGTGTAAAATAAATTGAAGCCATTCCCATTGAGGTGTATAAAATATTTTTTAAAATAATCATGCTATTTTTATACTCTCATTTTTGTGTATACAAAAAAAGGGATAATAGTACAATTTTTAGGTAAATAACAACAATGAAACATATAAACCATATTTTTGGTGAAAATTTATAAAGAAAAAAAATATAAAACAATTTCTGTTAGAAAGAAAGCATAGAGAAAAATTATGATAACTGTATAGTAGAAAAAAAATTGCTAAGATAATTGAAATAATTTTCCTTAAAACAATTAAAAGTTAGAAAGCATCTTCTGCTTTCAATTTTTTTTATAGATTGAAAAGGGTCAATGTGTAACCACTTAGAATAAATTTTCCAATGCAATTCATGCATCCATGTCCCCACATACTATCACGTCCCCGCCCTTCTACTAGAGAGAGGACATGACTAATGCTGCTAGTAATCCGGGAAAACTAGCCCCATGAACATGATATACAATGCATTGAACTTAAAAACATACATAGATGCATAAATCAATAACATATAGTAGAAGCAAAACACATTCCATTCAAGCATTCAAAATGTTCATATTATTTCATAAAGAAATACAGTTGCGGAGATAGAATACAAGAATACTTATCTTGAGAAGAAGCTTCCCCGCAACTAGCTATGTCGCTGCAACGTTCCACCCAACCATAGGCCAGTGTGCTCCTTACTCTCTCAGCATCACTGCCACCCCTGAGTTGGGCATGATTTCCAAAGGGAACTAGGGGACACAGACTTACACACAGCAAGGCCAAACAACTAATGTCAAGCCAATAACCACATCCAAACACAGTTAACCCACTAACAGATGGATTCTTGGACTTACTCAGCCAAGCCAACACAGAGATGCACTACACAACAAAATGCAAGTTTTTGGTATGAACCAAAAACAGTTTTGGCAACAAAACGAATTGCCAAGATGGGTGAAAACAAACCCCTAACAACAATTCAATTCCAAGGGATGTTTTGGCCCTAATGTTGCCAAAATGAACTCAACAACATCCGATCCTAGGAAATTGAAGAAAATGACTTCCCACGTGAGGGAAGACACACAACAAACCAAAAATGTGAGTGCCACACCCCAGAAGCTCCCAACTTCTTGAGAGAGCCCCAACGTGGATGAGTGATGGGTGAGAAAAACGCCTAGGAGCCCCCAAATGTGAAGGAAGAACACAATTGACCAAAAACATGGAGGAAAAATAGCTCTCCCAGCTTCCACTGCATGAGGAAATGGAGAGCACCTTGCATGAGGAAAAGCTGTGGATGCCCCTGTGAGTGAATAATCCTCTCCTCTCTTCCACGTGAGGGATAATGAGTGAGTGATCTCCCCTTGGGCATGCGTGTCATCAAATACTGTCAGCCCTGCCAGAAATGACGGCTGCCCAGACCTACCAAGCCCCAAGACAATAACTGCCCAACTAACCCCTTGGAGAATTAAGTGGGTGGTTGAATAAGACAAGAAAGGTGGTTGGTAGCTGATGGGTTCTCCTTTTGACACTTGGCTTCTCCCCATTGGCTCAAGGTTAAACACCCCACCTTTTATCCTTAGGAAATCATGCCCCCATCTCTTTAATGTTGCATTGACATAGCTAGTTGTGGGTATTTTATTAATTGCATATTTACATGATGTATAAATTATATTGTGCCATCAACTAGCACACTAACTATCAACATTGATTTTAATTGCCGAAACGTATAACACTAAATCCATGGTGGGGCCTTTGCCTTGAGCTCCACACCATGATTTATTAATGCTATTTACATCATTTATAATTTAATGCAATTGGGGTTGAAACCGGGGTATTACAATCCCCTCCCCCTTTAATAACACTATCCTCAGTGCTCATCAAAACTGAACAAAATTCTACCTTGGCACTACCTCAGTGCTCTGTGAAATTAAACAAAAATGGATGTGCCAATAATATGGAATCCTCCAGCTCCCATGTAGCCTCATTGGGATCGTGGTGCTCCTTCTGCATATTTCACTTGTCCAATGGTACGATATGGAACTCTTCCTTGGTCCCACTACATGGTTTTCTTGTGTACGGACCCCTCCAAGTCCTTGATTGCATGCATCTGTACACAACATCGAATCTTTTTTCAGTCCTGGAGAATCCTTCTCCGTAGCTTGGAACATATCTAATGTCTTTGGAAATCCAGCAATACCTATGCTCAAGCCCCAAGCAATCAGTTAATTCCCATGTCATATTTACAAGGTTTTTCTAAAATCGTGGATGAATCACATGCACATGTATATCAACATAAAATTCAATAAGAAGTTGTTGAGTGAACCAAATACTTATCTTGCATAAGTATCTTATTTTGGTTCCACATGTGTCTGACTGGGCTTAATACAACCATGGCACTCACAATTGTGGAAATTGAACCCAGTGATAGATTAATTTTACTCACAACAATTAACAATTGATCATGCAAAATCACTCACAAAAGAGACTGAAATTGGGGCTGAACACTAAACTGTATTAACTCAGTGTACAATAGCCAACCCTATGACATAAAAGGTTGCTGAATAAATAACATACATCAGGGATTCGAATGCATGAGGAGCAATTCGAATCTAGCATAAAGCAGGCTTACTAAAAATAAGCAAATCCCCCATATGTGTAAAAAGCTGATCCCAAATCTGTCATGGAGCTCACGAATTGGAAAAATGGCTTAGGCAAGCTAAAGAGTGGTGGAATGGCAGCTCATACATGCTTTTGCAAGGAGAAAAGAGTGGAGGATGAAGAGGACAAAAAACTAGTTCACCTCACCTAGTCTAGCTTTTCCATTTGCCTTAAAACACTGAAAAAGTAGGGAATAAAGCAGAAAAAGCAGAAGGGCGCCTAGGAGGCCAGGAATAAAGCAGATTTGATTCCTTGGGATTTCCCATGCGCTACATGAGTCAAATAAGGCAAGTTTGACCACTATGGATAGGTAAAAGACAACTTGCACAAGGTGGGACACATAAACTAGGCTAATAAGAAAAAAATAATTAAATTAATGTCTAAGTGGTTAAACTATGGGTTGATTATTATAACAACAACCTTGCCCCACCTCACACCTGGGTGTGCATTAAAGGGTATCCAAATTTCTGCAAGCCTCGGATCACCCAAAAATATCTCTCAGTTGAAAAATTGGCAGTTCTGCTTCAGAGACTAAAACTCCTTCTAGGTTCTCACCAAGCTCAGTGCCTCCTTTCTGGACACCACAAAAATTAATTCGCATGTTAGATTTATCTATATAAGGTGCAATTTATAACAATATTTTCAAAACCATGGCTACATCATATGCTCGTGTATATTTACAGGAATAAACAACAACAACAGTTTGATAAGTAAACTAAATACTTATCTATATAACATATCTCAACCGAGATCTGGTAGCCCTGCGTTAGAGCTCAACACCTCTCTGGGTGCTTAATTGAAGCTCTGCTTAAGGCTCAACACTTCCTCTCAATGCTTACCAATGCTCTAGCATTATCTTTGTAGCATCTCTCGACCGAGATTGGGTAGCTTTTCTCTAGATCCTAACACCTCTTTGGGTGCTTAATGGCAGCTCCGACTTAAGATCCTAGCACCCCCTCTAGTGCTTGCCAAGATCAGGGACTTCCTTTCCAGATAGCAAAATGAATCAACTCACTGGTCAGATTCATTTCTATAAGATGCAACCTTTAACAAGATTTTTCAAAAATCCAAACCGCATCATATGCATATGAATAATCACAGAAATCAACAAGGATTTTCCAAGTAATCAAATACTTATCTGCGTAGAATCTCTCAACCGAGATCTAGTCAGCCCTGCTTCAGAGCCTAACACCTCCTTGGGTGCTTAATGATATCTCTTGGCTTAAGGGCCCAGCACCTCTTCCAAGTGCTTACCAATGCTCAGGTGCTTCACTTTTGGACATCATAATACCTAGGGGTTATTCTCTTCATGGAGCCCCCACTCTCGTGACAGTCCCCTTACGGCATGAATGTGTGTAGAGAGAAGTCTAAAAGGATGTCTTACACCTTGGGTGTCCCCAGTGTTGCATACCGGTGCCTAGCTGGTAGGGGGTTGAAGTTATGTACTCTCGTGCATCCTTCCAGAGGAGTCATCTTTCTCAAACGCATCCTCCCGAGAGCTATGTACTCCAAGGCGGACCACTATCATCTCACCTGCGTTACATACAAGCATGCAGCTTATATGAGATGCCATTATAAAAATGATTGCAATTATAGGTTTTGAAACCTATCCCAAACACATCCCTCCGAGAAGCTATGTAGCCAAGTACATCCTTCTAAGGAGCCATGTACGTCCAATACATATTTTCATCCTCTTACCTGCGTTACATACAAGCATGCAGTTTATATGAGATGTCATTATAAAAATAATTGCAATTATAGGTTTTCAAACCTCTTCCAGGCACATCCCTTCGAGAAGCTATGTATCCAAGTACATCCTTCCAAGGAGCCATGTACAACCAGTACATGTTTTTATCATCTCACCCGCATTACATTCAAGCATGCAGTTCATATGAGATGTCATCATTAAAAAAAATCATATATTTTGAAATCTATTTCATGCCTGGATACATTTCCAATTATCAAATGATTAATAACATTGATAGTCAAATCCAAAATTTGAAATCACAATTCTGCTTCCCACAGAAAATCAGATTTTGTAATCATGAGATTGTCCTCATATTGTTTGGATTTTGCAAGTGGGGAGTACTCATCCCTAACTTACACATGCTACCCAAAACCTGGACGTTCACATACAACATGTCATCTTGACACCATTTTAGATCGGCCAAACAGTTAATAATATTTGATTAACAACAAAATTTAAAATATGAAGTTCAAAATCTATTCTATTCAAAAGTTAGATTTCAGTCATAAATCCTTCTCATAGCACATGGAAGTTTCCTTCCTTGGTTGCAGTGGGTACAACTAGACTGTTTTGCTCTGGTCATTCTACCCATAGTCTTCAGGAAAGGCCATTTCCTCACGGAACTACAAGTTCACATGCAGGATTCCTCAGCCTATACATAGAATCGGCTTTACCTGCAAAATATCCTTCAGTGAACCTCCTCCAGTATCCTGGAAGTCCCACAAAATATCTTAGATCTGTTAATTTTCTTGGAGTAGGCCAACTCATAATGGCCTCAATCTTTTCAGGGTCTACAAATATTCCTTTATCTGAGATAATGTGACCCAATTGATGAATTCTATCTTCGTAGAAGTCATAGTTGCTCAACCTTGCATACAGCTGATGCTTCCTGAGCAATTTCAAGGTCAGCCTCAATTGTTTCACATGTTTTTCCTCATCCTTTGAATAAGTAGGAATGCCATCAAGGAAAACAAGAACATACTTGCCCAAGTACCTGCTAAAAACATTATTCCTGAGGCATATAAACGTAGTTGGTGCATTTGTGAACCCAAATGGTACCACTACGAACTCATAAGATTCACACCTTGCTCCGAAGGTTTCCTTATGAACATCTTCATTCTTGATCCTTACCTGTTGGTCACCAGACCTTAAGTCATTCTTGGAAAACACCTTCTCTTCTCTTATTTGATCAAAGAGGTAATCAATTCTAGGCAAAGGATACGTGTCATTCACAGTGACTTGCTTAGATGTCTATAATCAATACACAATCAAAGTGCACCATATTTCTCTTCCACTGCGTGAGGAAACAGAGAGCACCCTACATGAGGAAAAATGGTGGCTGCCCTTGTGAGTGAATAATCTGCACCTCTCTTCGACATGAGGGATAATGGGTGAGATCTCTCCCCTTGGGCATGCGTGTCATCAAATACTGATGGCCCTGCCAGAAATGATGGCTTCCCACACCTCCCAAGCCCCAAGACAATAACTGCCCAACTAACCCCTTGGAGAATTAAGTGGGTGGTTGGTAGCTGATGGGTTCTCCTTTTGACACTTGGCTTCTCCCCATTGGTTCAAGGTTAAACATCCCCCCCCTTTATCCTTAGGAAATCATGCCCCCATCTCTTTAATGTTTCATTGACATAGCTAGTTGTGTGTATTTTATTAATTGCATATTTACATGATGTAGAAATTATATTGTGCCATCAACTAGCACGATAACTATCGGCATCGATTTTAATTGTCGAAACGTAGAACACTAAATCCATGGCGGGGCCTTTTCCTTGAGCTCCACACCATGATTTATTAACGCTATGTACATCATTTATAATTTAATGCAATTGGGGTTGAAACCGGGGTATTACACATACATATATAAAATGCATGCCAACACTTTAAATATACAAAAACATGTTTCTTTATGGATGTAATAAATCAGCCAAACATATACATTGTTTATATTTATTTACATTATGTACTGTCCATGTGACGGATGTAGTTAACTAGTCAACCCACAAATTTACAGTTTTTTTAAATGTGCAATGATATATATATATATATAGCAACCAAAATTGGATTTGTGGTAGTTTCTTAGCTTATAGAGTGCTATTACTTAGTACCAAATACCATCAATAAAATAATTGTTACCAATATGCCCAAACGTATGCCTTTTGCTGACTAGATGTATGGCATTAAACACATCATGGTAATACTAGGAGAATGTATGGGTGTAGGTGAATGTCCATTCACCTCCCCTTTCCTTTACGATGAAATGCAAATGGTCATGCTTGAACATACAAGAATCCTTAAAATATTCTTAAGAAAAAATAACATTGTTAACTTGTTGCATATAGAAGCTATATAAACTCTGAAAGCAAGCCCTACCTTTCTTAACCATAACTTTGATACAATGGGACACTATGCCTATATATTATAGATCTCAAGTTATACAATGATTGTTGGGTTTCAGTGCCACAAGAAAAAAATAAAGTTCATAGAACAAAGTCTTCATTCTTGACCCTAACTTTGATGCAAGGGTCATTTTGAAAAAAAATGCCTTCTTTTAGGGCGTGATAAATTACAATTTTTTGTTGAACTACATTATACATTACAATGCAAGTATATATTTGCATGTACGATTTGTAGTTCCTTCCTGCTATGTATAAACTTTCCTTTCTACTTGTCAATTTGAAATCCAATAATCATTGCCTATCTTCATATTTATAATATGTATAGACATATCTTTGCTATCTTGTCAACTAGTCGACTCACCAGTTTACAGTGTTTGTAAATGTTTGATATATATATATATATATATATATATATATATATATATATAGCAATAGCTATCTATTTTAATTTCCTTGAATGATTAAATATAAAAAAATGGTTATGGATGCAAGGAATTAGCCATGCATATGCCTTTAGTTAATTGGTCAAACACACATGTTTAGTGAGAGAAAACTGTAGGGAACAATCGACATTTCCTTTGAGGTAGTTGCTTGGGATATAGCATGCTATTACTTAGTACCTAATAAAATCAACTAATTCATCAAACACACATGTTTAAAGAGAGGAAGCTATAGGGAACAATAAAAATTGGCTCTGTGGTAGTTGCTTGATTTGTAGCATGCTATTACTTAGTAACCAATACAGCAAATAAAATCATGATTACTGGTATGCCTAAATCTATGCCTTTCGTTGACTAGATGTATGACATGAAACACAATCTAATTCTGGGAGAATATATGGTTGTAGGTGAATGTTCAATCAATTGCCCTTTCCTTTATGATGAAATGCAAATGCTCATGCTTGAACATACAAAAATCATTAAACTATTCTTTAAAAAAATAGCATTGTTAACTTGTTGCATATAGAAGCTATATTAAATCCTAAAACAAAACCTTATCTTTCTTGACAATAACTTTCATGAAATGGGTTACTATGTCTATATATTATAGATCTCAAGATATATGTTATACCAAAATCCTGTCATCATCATGTGATAAGACCTTTGACATACCTATTTTCCCTTAATCCCAGCACTTGGAGTGGAAACCCATGCTAATTGTCAATCTATCATGAAAATTCCCAACACCGCGCTTTCCCTGTTGTCCAGGAGCGGTACCTTGTTCGCATCGCCTATCCCTTGTTGTCCACAAGTGATGCCACCACTTATGGCCCTTAGTCCATAAGCATTTCTTACCAGAACCACTTTGTCATTGAAGGAGAAACACAGTACCTTGGGTAAAAAGGGAAAAAGAGAAGTTTCTCAAGGCTTGTAGATCATGAGCCTTGTGTCCTCCCTTGTCCCTATCATCGTGGGTCAGTTGAGCTCGAGATCCCTCATTCTAGGATCTTATAGGCCACCTCATCCACTAATCTCTCAACCATCCCTATCCATTGAGCCTTATAAATACAAACTCATATCTATGGTTGAGGGGGAGAACTCTTAAGGTATTGTTATGCTGTTGGATTGATCACTTGGCCCAAGCCATTAGAGAGCATAGATAGCTAAATTCGGAGCTTATGTGGATGAGAGTGCTTGGTTTCATGGAGATGCATGTCAACACTAAAGCTTTATTGGTTGTAAACTTCTCCATTTTTATATTAATACAAAGCTGATTTCCATCCCACATTATTGTTGTTGTTTGATTTCACATGTATGTTGTTAGATTCCTTAGTCACTAACATGGATTAGTAGATCATATTCTGGCAGCTTTGATGTGTTTGCGTGTTTAAGCTAATTGCAGGTACATAGGGTTACCATCAAAGCATCACATTCTAGGTATCTACGGCATCCAGGGAGGGTCTTCAACCTTTGTCCTTCATTTGTTCTGGATCTGAACTATTCAGAACAGTGGAACACCTTACTGTCTGCAGAAGGTAAAATATTCCAGCTAACAATATACAATTCTCACTGGCCTTTAGTGCCACAAGCAAAAAAGAAAGTTTTTGGCACAAAGTCTTCATTTTCTTGGCCATAAATTTGATGCAAGGGTCATTTTGAAAAAAAAAACTTTTTTCAAGGCATGATGAACTACATTATACATCACAATGCAATAATATATTTGCATGTACGCTTTATAGTTCTTTCCTTCTATGTATAAACTTTACTCTATACTCGTGGATTAAAAATCCAACAACAATTTCCTATATATATATATATATACATAGATTGTATTTATTGTCTTTCCTTTCTTTCCATTGATGTACTTTACTAGGATGATTCCATATAATATAATGCAATTTTTTTCTTAATATGCTATAAATTATTGCCAAAGTTAAGCCATTCAAAGACATATTGAACATTCCACACATATATTATAGATATAAAAATATGCAATGCTCGCTTAATTGTGTTAAACAATGGAGATGAAGTCTGTTCGGGTACACAAGGTACTCCCAAAAGACCGAACACCTTGAGCAACCACTTCACACAAATAAATCACAGATCAACGCACTCATGTTTGTCACGTGGTTAAAACCCTCGAGAGGGAAACAGTCCACGGCCCCATCCAAATAGCTACTTGGAGCAATTTATTATGCAAAAGAAAGAAAGTTAAATGAGTTTCTCATAATCGATCAACTAGCCAAGGACCCTCCATGCTCTTTAAATAAAGATCATGGACCAATCGGGTGTTAAGCCATAGATCAATGGTAGGTATGATCTAAGAGAAGTTGAACCATTGGATCACTCTATGTCTAGAACATATCGTGACAGTCGGATTAGAATATTTACAAATGCATACTAATGCATACTAAAAAAACACACTTTTACCTAACGGATATATTACACAAGTTTATCTTAACTAACTCCTAAGTGTCTAAATATCCTAACATCCCCCATTAAGAACAAATTGGGATAGGATTGAAGGATTTACAAAAGTGACCATTAGAGGAAATTTGGGGTCTAAAATGGGCCTTATAAGAAAACGTGCCAAAATAAGTTTTTGTGAGTTGGAATTCAAGAACCAATAGAATTTCAATAAAATAAGTCAACCATAATGGTTGAATTGACATATTTGTCATTAAAAAAAACTACTTTTTTTGTTCGTATTTTCGACATATCTCATTGTGTTTTTACTCAAATTTCGATCAGGAGAGATCGTTGGATGCGGAATTTGATTCCGCATCCAACGAGTACCCACACTACATACTTTTGACGGACCCTGCTACCCCAAAAACAAGAAATACCTGAAAAAAATGTGATGATGATGTATTTTTTCAGGTATTTGTTGTTTTTGGGGTAGCGGGGTCCGTCAAAAGTATGCAGTGTGGGTACTCGTTGGATGCAGAATCAAATTCTACATCCAACGAGCTCTCCTGATCGAAATTTGAGTAAAAACACAGGGAGATATGTTGAAAATACGAACACAAAAAGTAGTTTTTTTCTTTCTTCCTCCAAAATTAATAAATATTATTTTATTATTTTAACTATTATTTTATTATTTTCCTTAGGAGGTCCATTTTAGACCCCAAAATTCCTCTAATGACTATTAGGAGAAGGAAGGAGGCATTAGAGCCTATCCCCCCTTAAGGACACATTCCTAAACTCCTAACATAGACCGAAGTTTAGAAAACTTTGCTTCTGTAAGAGACTTGGTGAAGATGTCTACAACTTGATCATTTGTAGGGCAATAGAGCACTTCAATAACATGATCATGAACAAGATTTTTGATGAAGTGCATGTGTAGTTCAATGTGTTTGTTGCACTGATGTAGAACTTGCTCTTTGGCAAGCTTGATGGCACTTTGATTGTCACACCAAAGTGGAGTAGGCTGCTGCTGCTAGAATCCAAAATCTGAAAGGATCTGTTGAAGCCATAAAGCTTCTTGAATGAAATTAACTGCAGCTCGATATTCTGCTTCTGCTGAAGAAAGAGAAAGAGCTTGTTGTTTCTTACAAGCCCAAGTGACAGGTCCGGATCCCATACTGAAAACATAACCTGTAGTAGAATTTCGATCATTAGGATCACCAGCCCAATCTGAATCAGTGAAACCAACCAACAAAGGTTTCTCCCCTATACTATAATGAATCCCAAACTGAATTGTACCCTGAATATATTGAAGTATTCTTTTTGCTATTTTCCAGTGACTTTAATGAGGATTTTGCATATAACGGGCAACACGACCAATGGAAAAGGAAAGGTCAAGAAGGGAATGAGTCAAGTATAAAAGACTAGCAACAAGCTAATGATACAAGGTGGCATCTACTTCAGGGGAAGTACAAGTGGTAGAAAGTTTGACTCCAGACTGGAAGGGAGAAGGGGCTGGTTTACAATCTTTCATGTGGAAGCGACAAAGAAGGTCACAAGCATACTTAGACTGGGAAAGAAAGATTCCTTCTTTGGTTTGCAAGACTTGGAGACCAAGAAAATAATGCAAATGTCCTAAGTTTGACATTTCAAAAGTTTTCTTAAGACTGGATTTCACATGGGTTATAAGTTTAGGGTCACTACCAGTAAGGATAAGATCATCAACATAAAGAATAAGTATGAAGAGATGGTTTCCTACTTTCTTGGTATAGACATTGGGGTCAGAATGGCATCTAGAAAAACCAGTGTTAAGGAGAAAGCTATCCATTTTGGCATACCAAGCTCTAGGAGCTTGCTTAAGGCCATATAAGGATTTCTTAAGGAGACAGACAAGGCTAGAGTTATCCTGAACATATCCAGGAGGTTGTTCCATGTAAATTTCCTCCTATAAATCACCATGTAAAATGGCAGACTTGACATCCATTTGATGGACTTCCCAGTTATGTAAGGCTGCAAGGGAAAGAACGAGGCAGATGGAATTCATTTTTACAATAGGAGCAAAGGTTTCATTGTAGTCAATCCCTTCAACTTGAGAAAAAAATTTGGAAACTAACCTTTCCTTAAGTCTTTCAACACTTCCATCTGATGCATGCTTAGTTCTGTATACCCATTTAAATCTGACAAGTTTTCTTCCTTTTGGAAGAGGAACAAGATCCCAAGTATCGTTCGCCATTAAGGAACGATATTCTTTATCCATAGTTGCATCCCAATATGGATTTCCTGAAGCTTCTGCAAAAGTTTCTGGATCACGATTCTCGAAAAATTGAGCCAAAATAGAAGAGGCTCGCTGAAACTGAGAACGTGTTCGACGTTGATCATTAGGATCACTGGCAAGATCACCAGCTGCTTCACATGTTGAACGAACCCATCGAGGAAGCATTGGTGCTTGTGGAATTGGAGGAACATGAGCAGGTGGAGGTGGATTTTCATCCTCACTATCATCATCAGAAACTGGAGTTGAAAACCTGTCAAGGAAGTTGGAAGAAGAAGAAGAAGGCACAATCACTGAATCAGGCTCGCAGGCCAAAGATGGCACACCCGCCAAGTTAGGCTCACAGGCCAAGATATTTTCATCAAATTTAACATCTCTTTTAATTATTATATCATGAGAATGTGGCTGAAGAAGTGTATAACCTTTTACATCTTCTAAATATCCAACAAATATGCACTTTTCACTTTTAGGTTGCAATGCTTTCTGTTTTTCATCTGGAATGTGAGCCCATGCTTCACAACCAAACACATGAAAGTGACTTACATCTGGTTTAATTTTACTCCATGCTTCTTCCGGTGTTATACTTTGTAAAAATTTAGTGGGTGTGCGATTAACTATGTAATTTGCACAATTTATGGCCTCAGCCCAATATTGAAGACTTAGTCCCTTAGATTGGATCATACAATTAGCCATTTCTTTTAAAATGCGGTTCTTCCGTTCAGCTACACCATTTTGTTGTGGTGTATATAGAACAATGTGTTGTTGTTAGATTCTTTGTTCAGTGCAGAAAGTAGTGAACTTGTTGTTAACATATTCTCCTCCATTGTCAGATCTTAACTTAATAAGTTGATGACCATATTGTTTTTCAACAAGGGCCTTGTAGGCCAAGAATATGTTAGATACTTCGCTCTTAATTTTTAGGAAGTAAACCCAAGTGCGTCTAGAGTAGTCATCAATGAAAGTTAAGAAATATTTGAAACTAGAAAATGATGCAAATGGAAGAGGTCCACACAAGTCACTATGCACAAGCTCCAAGGGAACTGAGGCGTGCCAAGAGGCACGTTTATCAAAACTGTCCCGATAATGTTTTCCAAGTACACAACCAGAACAAACACCATCCTTGCAAGATACCATCGGAAGACTAGTCACCAGATTGTATTTACATAGTTGTTGCAATGAGCAATAATTTAAGTGATCAAATCGCCCATGCCAAAGTTTGCTCAAGTTATCACTATGAGCAACAAAAACTGAAGGAAAAGGTGATGACCCAAAGTTGTTAAATTTGTACAACCTGGTAATATCATCAATAGTTCTAGTAGCAATGACATTTTGAGGATTTGTAAAATCCTTGATTACAACTTGGTGAGGTGTAAACGTCACAGTTTTACCTTCACCCGAATGAGTAATTTGATAGACTTATAACAAATTGTAGGAAATTTTTGGAACACATAGTAATGATCACTGAAATGACCATTTTCTACTGGAACTATTCCAGATCCTACAACACTTAGAGATCTATCATCACCAACAAAAATTTGCTTGGTGTTACATGCATGCATAGTAGAAAATATGGCTTGATCCTTAGCCATATGATAAGATGCTCCTGAATTAATGAGCCATTCAATTGAAGTAGAAGAAGAAGATGCAGTATAAGAGTAACCAGAAGCACAAAGTGCATGTCCATGAGAGGTAGATTCTAAAGATGAATCTAGGCTGATGTGATGCTTCTTCATTACTGCTTCCAAGGCTGCCATCTTCTTGAAACACTTAGATTCATCATAATTATCTTTCCCACAAAAATTGCAATGACGCTCAGTCTTATTTCTTTTTGGCTTGGATCCTTTGTCATTTTTTAAAGAAGGAGCTGACTGAGAGGGTTTGGGACCCTTGTTGTTTGGCTTATTATTGCGAAAAATCTGTTTCTTGAGAGCTTTGGACTTTTCTTTCTGTTGGGACAATAACGCTTTCCCAGATGTATCTACATTGTTAATTATTCCAAGATGAATGAGCTTATCTTGCTCTCTAATTAAGGAATCACAAAAGGATTCATAACTAGGCTCTTGATAGCTAGATGCAGTCAAGGATTCTTTCATGGAGTAGAATGTAGATACAAAAACAGAATATGCAGGTCCAATTTTAGAAAGAATATGATAACTACATTGTTTGTCTTCTTTCTTAATCTTATATTCTGCACATAAGATCTAAGAGTTTTATACTTAGATAAATAGTCTTGAATGGATGAAAAATCATTTGGATTCAAGGAAATCAACTCATTTTCAAGTTGATGACCCTGAATTTCATTGTGTTTACCAAACACAGATTCCAACTTTTCCTAAGCTATATCAGGTTCATCAATTCCAGATATGTGGAATCTCAAATCAGTAGAGATTGACATCCCAATCAATCCACGAGCTTTATCACATCTATTTGCCCATTTAATTTTCTTATCATCATCAGTGGGTTCTATTTCTTTCCCTAAGGTTATCCTGAAAAGTCCCCTACTTCGCAGAACATCCTCCATACGAGATTTCCATGAGAAATAGTTAGAACTTGTAAGTATAAGATCACAAAGGGCGGCCATATTGTAAAGTAATGGCTGAAAGAACAGAAACTAACTGTCTGGATGCAAAGAGCTCGAAAAAATATGCGGTTTAAAAAAAAACGACACTGAAAACTGATTCTGGATGATGAAGTTATGCTTGATCAAAGAAAATGTTGAAGATGTCCTCAATAGTGACGTGGCAGATATTAACTTGACCAAAAAGAACCCCCCTCTTCCCAAGATCAACCTTTGACAATCACTTTACAATAAATTTTCTTTTAAGTGAATCACTTTTGTAGAATAAGTGATATTCACTTTTATAATAATGTTAATTTTAAATAGTGCGGCAATAAATTAAAGACTTAAGTGACTCACTTTTTATTTTATTTTATTTATGTGAGATGCACTTTTTACAATAAAGTAACTTGAAAATAGAAATTGCATGCACTAAAAAGTAGTTTAATAAGACTTGAACTCAAGACCTATTAAGGAATAAAGCAACTTTGGACCAAGTGAGCTAAGTTTAAAAGGTACGTAAAAGAATGGAAAGAGGAAGGGTTTTTTTTTACTCTTCTCTCTCGTTTTCCGTGCTTTCCTTTTCTTTCCTACAAATAAAAAAAAAGCGAAAAAAAAGCGAAAAAACTTTTCCACACTATGGGTGGGGTTAGATCTTGGTTAGCTTACCCGGAAAGTCTATGTTTTCAAGTTTTCTCGCTATTTTTGATTTTTCGCGGTCGCACAAGGTGCACGATAAAGAGCATACGTAGCCGAGAATACAAGAAAAAAAACTTTTCCTTACTGTTTCTGATTCGTCGCGATCACACAAGGTGCACAACAAAGAGCATACGGAGCCAGGGAAGGCAATGCCTAAAACATTAAATATCTAATGATAAAACTGATAAAATATGAAAGATTTAAAAAAAATAAAACAAATCCGTCACTGTAACATTATACCTTTAGATTTTCCGAAATGGGTGTTTCTGGATCAAACGAAAACTATTTCCCAATGAAAAAATCACTCCGGACGCAATGGAATACCTCCCATAGCCCACAAATACACAGAAACTCCAGAATAAAAAACACTTATAAAGTTTCGATAACCGGTTCCAGATCTTGATCAAAACCGAAAGCGGCTCTTCATAAACACTCTGATACCATGTTCGAGTACACAGGGTACTCCCAAAAGATCGAACATCTTGAGAAACCACTTCACACAAATAGATCATAGATCAACACACTGATGTTTGTCACGTGGTTAAAAACCTTGAGAGGGAAACAGTCCACGGCCCTAGCCAAATAGCTACTTGGAGCAATTTATTATGCAAAAGAAAGAAAGTTACATGAGCTTCTCATAATCGATCAACTAGCCAAGGACCCTCCATGCTCTTTAAATAGAGATCATGGACCAATTGGGTGTTAAGCCACGGATCAATGGTAGGTATGATCTAAGAGAATTTGAACCGTCGGATCACTCTATGTCTAGAACATATCGTGATCGTCGAATTAGAATATTTACAAATGCATACTAATGCATATTAAAGAAACATACTTTTACCTAAGGTATATATTACACAAGTTGATCTTAACTAACTCCTAAGTGTCTAAATATCCTAACAAAGTCTCAATAGATTCCTCGGTAATCTAGCGAATGGTTTGTTGACACCTATCCCGTGGTTTTCGACACGTGGTTTTGTTGACCGGGTTTCACAAGGGTTTATTTGGTCCTTGCAGGTTTATTTGGTTTTGGAAAGTGGCGGTTATGGTTTTGTTAAACAGGTTTCAAGCTTAGGATTATCATGGAGGGTGCGAGTGTACTACAAACGACACTGACCCAAAAAACAAGTTTTTAAAATAAAGTGTTTACTTTCTTTACCAAAACTTTTATGTAAGGGCTGTTGTGACAAAAAAAGTTTTTGATAGTGGGTTTATTGCTGGTTTGAATTTCTATATGTTTAGTTTCAATTTGAGAGCTTAATTTTGCAACTTGTTCATGATTGTTGTTTTGAAAAGAGTTTGTCCAACAATTAAAACTAGAACAACTCATTACCATGGAAAAAAAATACACACATCCCTCTTCATGGACTCATGTGGAACAATTCTTGTTTTTTTTAATTTTTCCTCTGTATCATTGCACGTAATATATTGTTGGAGTTAAAGAAAAGGTTGGAATTCAGAGAATTGATGTACAACATGATATGTATGGGTGGTCATATGACATCATTTACTATCCCTTAATAGCTAATATAGGTTAAACTCGACAAGGTGTACTAAAAGATGGAAAAACCAACCTATCAATATAACTTGACTTTGTTAGTTTTTCAACATTAAGCTAGCATTATGTTAGGATATTTATTGAGAGAATAACAAGTACAACAATCAAACACAAGAGATAATGAACATAATGTTTTTAATCGGGGAAACCATAAATGGAGAAAACCCTGCAACTTCCTTAGAGATAGAATCAACACAAGATGTATGTTGGCTGTGATGGGCAGACCCGGGTTTACTATAATCAACCAACAACACCCCTAGCTCACCGGCCCTTTCGGCAACAGACCGCAAAGTGGCCTGAAGTCTCACCCGAAGTGATTCTAATGGGTTGGTCAAGGACTCAAGTGTCTTGGACCAGGTTCTGTGGCAATCCTACTTGCGGCTCGCAGCTCTCCTAGCTGCGAGGTCTCTATCTCTACGCGTCACGCAACCTTCTGCTCGCGTCGCGCAATCTCCTCGTCTTGCCGCTCTTCTAGCCACGAGATATTCCCTCTCTGTCGTCGTGCGGCCCCCTTCTACGTCGCGCACTTTCCCCGAGTCGCGATATCTCCAACCTTACCGCATCGCCTCGCATCGTGCGACTCACAGCTCCTGCCCAACTCTAAGTCCTCAACCTGCGGTATCGTGCACCGCAGCTCCTCTGCCAGTGCGGTATCACCTCTCTGTGATATCCTACCTCAGCGGGTTAGCGCACTTAGCGTTGCTTGCGTCGACGTGCAAGACTTAACATACAAGGCTATTCAATACTGCAACTAGTGATTGTTTCACGCAAAGCCTAAATGAATCACACACAACATGCCAAAGACTTTGACTGATGTTTATCCTTCTATATTACTGTGAACTGATTAACACATTCATTCATTAAACTATAACCAAAGTCCATGAAATGACTGAGAAATGCAAAAGTAAACATAACAAATAATCCAATCACATAACACTTGATTTTAACGTGGTTCACCTCCACGATGGAAGTTACGTCCACAGAACTGTGTTTTCATTATAGCTTAGGGGAAGATAAAACACAGTTTTGCTGCACCACATATGCAGCTCAAGATCTTCTCTCTTAGATCTCTTATCTTCTCTATATTGCTCTCCTACAATATACTCTTCCCTCTCTGTCGATCCCTGCGGATCATTACATGCATGCTCTATAATCCAGCTACTGGTTACAGTAAGATTGCTACCGCTAATAACAGAACCAAAGCTCAACTCTATTACACTACAAGATAACTGTGAGCTAATAGACTCAATGGCTAACTATATGTTATTCGACTAGTTGGATGGCCTAAAATGCCCAAAATGCCAACCTTTTACAATAGAAAATATATCCCTTTATAGGTTGCCCGAAGGTCTTGCCATTACAACACTGTGGGCCTGTCCCAACAGTAACCCAAACCCTAACTAGTGACAGTCGGCCATATCTGTACTTGAGGTAGCCGCTTTTCGTCACACCACAGCTCTCTGCAGTCTTCCATGCTTCCCGGCACTGATCATGGGTACTATGCACCGCTTCACTTTTCTGTCCTTTGTCTTCAATGCTTCAGCCTCGTTGCTCCTTCTCCTTTATGAGGGTCACTGAGCCCTCCTGTCTTCTATCGTTGCCTTCAATGCAGTGGGTGAGCTCTCTCTTCTCGGCCACTCAGGTACCATTTCCTTTCTTGACTTCTCTACCTTAAAAGTCATGGTTTCCGGCTCTGCTCTATAGCTGGAAACGTGCTACGGCGTTGTAGCTCTGTCTTATCTTCTTTCCGCCAAAACTTATCTCTCCGCTAAACTAACAACTTCTTCTGTAGCTGCGGGACCCTGCTCCAACAGTCCCCTAACACTTACTTGTGGCTCGTCCTCGAGCCACCACCAGCGGGCTTCTCCTGCTGTAGCTTTGCCTTGGCTTCCTGCGAAGTCCTCTGCAACCTGTCTCGATGTCCTGTGACTTCCTGTTGCATCACTTCGACACGCTCGCTATAGTTTTTGTAACTTGGTTCTCTGGGCTCTCTTACCCTTCCCGCCCGTAGTCATGGTCTTGCTCTCGTCGCTCCTGAAACTTTTTAAGAACCTTCTAGTGTTTGAAAGGTCTGCCACAAATGTCCTTTCCTCTTTATCTGGGTTAGAACTTTTATCACAAGGATAATATGTATCTTCCAGCCTTCTCAAACATTTCATTCAGTCTGGAGCCCTCTATATGGAAGAGATACAACCCATGAATTTCGTTCCGAGAACAAGCCTTTGTCTGCGTTCTGGAATTCTACTGTCTGCTGGGTTTACTGTCCTCTTCCACTTTTCTTCTCTTCGAGGTGCTCCAGGTACACATGCTGCCTCTGATCGTCAGATTTTCTTTTCATTGCCTTTGCAATCTCTTATGCTTCTCTTAGCTGATCAGATAGGTCGGCGACCTTCTCCTGTTGCTTTCTTTTTCTCATTTTTGCTTTCCGCCTAGCGAGAGATTTCTTCTCATCATTCTTCTGCTCTGCTTTCTTATCTTCAGTGATCGGCTCAGCGTTCTTCTTCTCCTTAGCAGAGACTTTGGTGACAACTTCTACTTCTGGCGCTTGACTCTTCATCCTTGGAGGCTGTCTGACCTGTGATGTACTTAATTTCACAACCCTGGGCGGCGTCGTCATGGCAGACCTACGGCCACCAGGGTCGAAGCGTCTCGGCATATCTTCTAGAGGTCCGTCCTTGGACAGAACCCTCTTAGTACAAAACGACGGACGTGAATGGCTGCAACTTCTGAAAATCACAGCACTCTGTAACAAACTTAGCTCTTCACAGGGAACTCTTAACAACTTACTCTATAGCTCTCGGTTTTTTTGCAAACGTAACCGTCCCAATTGAATACTTTCTTCTTTTATACCCAATACGATAATCCCAGACACAACGGTCATCTAGACTGAACCCGTCGGTCATAATAAATGCCTGGACAAGACCACACCCGTCATCCGTTCCTTCATAAATGCGGAAATCCGATCGAATTTCCCTTGGAACGTGTGTGTACAGGCGCCAGTCTCGTCGTAGATTTACCAAATCTGGAAACATTTATTATACTGCTGCCAAATCTACGGTAAGATATACCAGTCATTTCCTCATTAACTGCTGGTCAGAGGGTGACTTGACTGGCCCTCTGTCGGTTGCAAAACTGAATACATGGCACGGGGGAACATCGCACTGCCGCAATGCGACTCCGCATCACCTGCGTAAAACAAAAAAATTTTATTTTTTATTTATTATTTATTTTTGAACCGGCCTTGTGCGATTCCTCATACTTAGAAAATACCTGCCGGTGTAGACTAATTCCCAGTGCGATGCCTCCTTTCAACTACACTGGACATCTGCACCACCATAAACTAGCTAAGCTAGGGCTGAGAGGTGGGGTGGCTATCACTATAGAGCTTAATCCTACTGCCATTAATCCATGTGGGAAGAAGCTCCCCATCCAGCTTGCTGAGCTGAACGGCACCTCCCTCTGTGACTTGCTGTATCTGATATGGCCCTAGCCAGTGCATCTTGAACTTTCCTGGAAATTTAATGAATTTGTTGTTATAGAGGAGCACTAGGTCTCCGATCTGAAAATTCTTATTCTTAATGTGTCTGTCATGCCAAGCTTTTTCTCGTACCTTCTGCACTTTTTGATGGAATTCGGCCATGAATCTGTCTTCTTCTAAGGCAAGCAGCTGTGCTAGCCTTTCCTCCACTATGTCTGTATTAGTCATCCCAGTAATCTGAGCGATTCTTAAATTGGGAAGAATATACTCCATAGGCATAACAGCCTCCTGTCCATACACCAAGCTGAAAGGTGTGTGTCCCGTAAGTTTCTTGCATGTGGTCCTGTATGCCCATAATACAGCGTTAACTCTGAGGTCCCAATCATTCTTTTGGCTATTGCAGATCTTAGTAAGAGCATTTTATAAAATCTTATTAAATGCCTCCACCGTACCATTAGCCTGGGGGTGGTAGGGAGTGCTCTTATGGTGCTGAATATGGAATTCTTCTGTCAATGCCTCAATAGTGCTATTCAAGAAATGTGTGCCTTGATCACTCATCAAAATTACTGGGCATCCAAATCTACTGATGATGTTTTCAAAAAGGAACTGTGCGGCTGTAGCAGCATCACAATTTCTTACTGCTTTGGCCTCTGCCCATCTGGTGAGGTACTCTGTTCCAGTGATAATATATCTCGCACCAGTGCGCTTTCCTGGTGGGTTGATAGGACCCACAAAATCTATAGCCCATTTGTCAAATGCGCGCAGCGTGACCTGCGGTCGCAGCGGCATTTCATCACGTCGCGAGGGTTTTCCTACCCTTTGGCAGATATCCCAGCATCTGCAAAAGTCCTTGGTGTCTTTATGCAATGTAGGCCACCATAATCCTGCCTCCAGGATTTTCTGCGCAGTCGGATTTCCTGCGAAATGACCTCCTGCGGTTCCTGAATGTGCCTCTCTGATAATAGCATCTTTTTCATGCGGCATCACACATCTGTGCAGAACTTCATCCGGACCTAACTTGTATAGGTTTCCTACAATGAGGGTGAAGTCTGCTGCTTTAACAACCAACTGCTTCTTTTGCTGCTTAGTGAACTCATCAGGTGCTACTCCTGTAGTGAGAAATTGAATAATATCGGCATAGTACTCGTCTACGATTTGGATAGAAAACAATGGCACATCTGGAAGATTGTCATCTAGGTTACTTGGCTCTTCTCCTGAGTCTATTCGTGACATATGATCAGGTCCGGCATTCAGTCTTCCTGGTTTCACAATGATTTCAAAATCATACTCCTGAAGGAGGAGTAACCATCTGCAGATTCTCCCCCCTAACACTAGCTTATTGACCAAATATTTTAACGCGGAATGGTCAGTGAACATCTTAAATGAGGCACCCAACAGGTAGTGCCTGAAGTTCTGCAGTGCGTACACCATAGCTAGGCCTTCTCTTTCTGTTGTGGTGTAGTTCTTTTCTGCTGTCGAGAGCTTTCTACTGGAGTATGCGATAGGATGGTCAATGTCCCCTTCTCCTGGTTGTGTTAAAACAACCCCTAATGCGATGCCAGATGCATCCACATGTGCATGAAATGGCTTAGTCCAGTCTGGAAATACTAAGATGGGTGCTGTAACCATCTTTTCTTTCAGTGTGTCTAGACTCTGCTAACATTCCTCATTCCATAGGAATTTTACATCTTTCTTTAGCAATTTCTCCATTGGTGCTGTAATCTTTGCGTAGCCCTTGATGAACTTTTTGTAGTACCCGGTATGACCAAGTACTGTCCTCAGTTTCTTGACTGAGTTGGGTGCTGGAAGATTTACAATGATGGCGATCTTCGCGGGATATACCATCAAGCCTTGTCTACAAACAATGTGACCCAACAAAATACCAAATGGTGCACAAAATATACATTTCTTCAAGTTTAGAGAAATTTGGTACTGCCTACATTTCTCTAACATCAGTCTTAAGTCTCTTATATGCTTGTCAATTAGTCCAAATACAGTCCAATCATCAAAATATACTTCTAAGAATTGATGAATGTATTCTTTAAATACAGCAACTACTACTCTAGAAAATATAGCTGGTGCATTCTTAATACCAAAGGGCATTACCGTATACTGGAATGAGCCCCATTCTGTTGCAAAGGTGGTCTTGGATCGATCTTCTGGATGTATTCTAATCTGATGGTAGCCTGAAAATCCATTAGTGAAGGAGTAAAC
>LPNX010214758.1:203724-263355 GCA_001517045.1 Pseudotsuga menziesii | reverse complement strand
CTTAGGTTCTGCGTCTGTGCCAATATTGATCTTTTTAATCTTGATGGGCTCAGTGATTGCTGGAATCTCTAACTGTGGTCCCCCAACATCGCGAGTCCCTTATGACTCCGGAATGTTGGTGTTGCGAGGATCCTCATCCTCATTCTTATCTTCATTGTCTGGCTTTGCTGCAAAATTATAGCACTCTAGCACGGCTTGCAACTGGATGGCCCAGTCGGGTTGAGCCTGCACTGAGATGGTACAGTCCTCAAATATCTTGATCTTGATTATGTCTAAGGCCTGAGCAACACTTGGATGTTCTAATTCAAACGCGAAGGTGAGTAGGAAACTGTCTGTCATAAGTGACCATGTGGTCGTCCCCTTGCGCAACTCGGTCTCTGTGTACCAGTTCCTTGGAACTGTGTCCAATGTGTGAATGAATCTGTGAACCCATTCATCCTCGAGAATGTCCGACCAGTTCTGTGCACATGTCTGAATGTGTGTCCTGGGATCAGTTTCTCCTGTGTACTTCTGCTGGACATACTCTCTGTCGACAGAAAATCTGATCGCCATCAATCTTTTAATACCATCCCATGATGCGATATTCTCTTTATGCGCATACCACCATCTTGCAGGTGTGGCTCGTACTGCAAGGTCCATAGCTGCGATCCTCTGCTCGTAAGGAATCTGTTGCTCAAAATGCTCAAGGAAGTTCTGGATATCTGTCAGACCATGATATGATGGAATCTCCGTGATCTCCGCTTCAATCCATCACAGTGACTTACTCATAAACGCACATTTGCGCGCTGAGACTTCGTAAAGTCTGTTCTGCCAGTTCTCTAGACCAACATCAGAATCCGATGCGCATGAGCTGTCGCATTTCCAACTAATGTTCCCTTCTGGGGTTGGATTGATGTAGTCATTCTGGTTCATAGTCATCTGGTAGAGACTATCCAAGTTTTGTGCCTCCTCCTCTGCTCGGATAGGTTCAATGTATCTAGGACCCTGGTGAGGATCCAACGGCGCGATGACCCAGATTTGTGCATCCTCAAAGGTCATTTTTCTTCTCTTTAGGTCGATGACAGCCTTGCTACCGATCGCCCAATTGATACTTAATAATGCTGGATACGATCGACTGTCGCCAATGATTTCTATAACCTCAAAGTCTGCAAAACTGCGAACTTCGTCAATGTCAACTGGCACCTACGGCAGTCGACCCAATGGTGATACTCGCTGTTGGTTAGCTTATCTCAGGTGGATAGGCGATCTGACTAACTGAGGGCTACCCATCTGTTCCCGTGTATGCTTAGTCAAAACATTCACCTTTGATCCTAGAACTAAGACGACCTCATCCATTTCAAACTCTCCAATCTGTGCTGTGAGCTTCATCTCTCTTCCGGTCCTTGTATGGCCTGTAATATTAGGAACAGCGCGGTGTGCACTGCCCGAGAGAGAGGGTTGCTGACACTGATCTATGATGCGCTGTAGCTCGCTGATATCTTTTTCATTTCTCACGAGTTTCAAGCAACTGCGCAGGAAGGATTGTACACTTCCTGTCGATTCATCCTCATCGCATCTTCCCGATGTGGTAGCCTGCGGTATCTGTTCAGGGCTATCGCCACAAGGTGCTTGCTATGGTACGCCCCTAGACGGCGGTACCTATGATCCTGATTGCATAGGTTCATCAAAGGAAGCCTTGGCTTCATGAAATGTCTCTTTATTCTTCTGCAGGTCGAGTGGTATTGCTTTACTAGGAGCTCTGCGCACCCACTCCTGCCCTATGTTCTTTTCGGTCTCCTGTGATGTCCTACTAGTAGAAACACCGCTACGAGTCATAATATTGACTCTTGGTTCTGGCTCTGCCTGCTCAGCAGTAATAAGCTGGATGTTCTGGTGTACTGCTGGCTTAGGGTCTTTGATCTTAGCTATTAAGGTAGGACACTCCTCTATGGTATGATCATAAGATTTGCAGTAGCTACAAGTGGTAGTGGGGCTCTGACAGTCCCTAGCATAGTGTCCTACAACTCCGTAGTTATAACAAGTGATTGGTCCGTGACCACGGCCAAAACCTTCTCCTCTGCCGAAGCCTTCTCCTCGTGCAAAGCCTCCTCCATGGCCTCGTCCTCTGAATCCTCCTCCATGGCCACCGTAAGCCGGATCAGGCTGTGGTCCTACTGCTGGACCCTGTGTTTCTAACTGGACTCTATATACGTCATGTTTTCTATCTAACATGAGATCATAGGCTCGACAATCCTGTTCATCAGGTCCGACAGACTTGCAGAAGACACAGTATAGGTTCTTAGGTGTCTGTACATACTTCTGAAGCAAAGGGCATTGCTGAGGCTGATGTCCTTGTGTCTTGCATATTTCACACCATGGCCCTTGTGTTCATGGTAAGGGGTTAGGAGCCCCTGACGCTAAATATTCTGCAAAGACTGGACAGTTGTCTTTGGTATGACCCTGTGCTTTACATCGTAAGCACCATATGTCTTGCATAACCTCTTTCCCTTTCTTAAGTTCATGTATCTATAATGTGAGGTTGGCCAACTGGTTCTGTAGAGTTGTCATGCCTGTGCTGGTTTCAGCTAAAGGTGAAGCTTCTAGCTTCATCGCCATCTCCAACGCGTCATCCTATGTCTGGAGTTTCTGCTGCATTAGTGGCAGTCTGATGTGAGGGAGTAGCGCTGCAATAAACCATTCCTTATGCTGCTCCGGTGCAAACTCAAAGCTTGCTTGGTCTATAAGAGCTTTGAATTTCTGGTCAAAGTCCCATACTGACTCTGATGGTAGCTGCTTAATATCCTTGAGCTCTGTTATGCACTGAGGCTTAGACTTAGGTTTCTTGAACTCTTTAATCATGGCGTTCTTGACCTGGGCAAGTGTCTTGGGTACTGTGGTATACTTTATGTACCATGTTAAAGCTCGATCTCTGAGTGTGGTGACCAACTATACAAGTTTAAGGTTATCATCGTTGATTGTTTTAATGGTCCACATGGCTTCACATAGAAACCAATGCTGTTCCGGGTCCTCTGCTCCTGTACCCTTAAAGGTAGGTAGCTGCATGTCATCTCCCATTCTATTTCTTTGCGGTGGGTTCTGATTGACTGGATTACTTCCACTCGGTGGTGTAGGTGAAGGTGATGTAGCGGTAGTAGGTACTGTCTGTGAGCTAGTGGATGGAGTACCTATGGGATTACTCTGAGTCCTGGTCTGTTTTTGTGGGGTATAGGGATGGTAAGGGATACCCCCCTCTGGTTCTTCTGTGGTACTAGGACTCGGTTGCCTAATATTTTCTGAACTGTCTCCAAATACAGGAGAACTGAAAGCTACTTTATATTTCTTGCCACTACGTGTTTGTCCAATGTCATCAAAATCACTTTCAAACTCTTGTGACATTACTATCTTTACTTACTCATCTGAAATCATGTCCATTACTCCTTTTTCATGTAGCAGCATCTTAATGGACAAGTTTAGAGATTTTAGGTACTTACCACGATATCCTTTGAAGAAGTACCGCTCAGCCTCGCTGAAGATTTTTCTCTGGTCAACTGCAAATTCTGTAACAAATCCTCCTAGCACACTCGCAAGCCAGAAGTCCACTGCTCTCGTAATGGGATTGTCGAGGCTTTGCACGGTCTGAATCAGCTGCGGTGTCCAGACAATGTTTCTCTTCTTTTTGAATATGTTCCTATCTGTCAACTTTGATAACCAGTCGTAAAGCTCATTTCCATAGGTTGCAAAAAATATCGCGTGTATATCTGAAGCGATATGCTTTTGTAACCAGTCCTCTGTGCTCAATTTAGGGCTCCATTTTTCTTTCTTGGCAAACTCCCTTAAGTTTGAATCCAGCCACTGGTGAAACTCTTCTCTAGTAGGATGCCAACAGAACATTAGTGCTCAGTTGTTCAAAACCGGCAACGGAACCATTTGTTGGCTATGATGGGCAGACCCGGGTTTACTATAATCAACCAACAACACCCCTAGCTCACCGGCCCTTTCGGTGATAGACCGCAAAGCAGCCTGAAGTCTCACCCAAAGTGATTCTAATGGGTTGGCCAAGGACTCAAGTGTCTTGGACCAGGTTCTGTGGCAATCCTACTTGCGGCTCGCAGCTCTCCTGGCTGCGAGGTCTCTATCTCTATGCGTCACGCGACCTTCTGCTCGCATCGCATGATCTCCTCGTCTCGCCGCTCTTCTAGCCATGAGATATTCCCTCTTTGTCATCGTGTGGCCCCCTTCTACATCGCGCACTTTCCCTGAGTCACGATATCTCCAACCTTACCGCATCGCCTCGCACCGTGCGACTCGCAGCTCCTGCCCAACTCTAAGTCCTCAACCTGTGGTATCACGCACCGCAGCTCCTCTGCCGGTGCGGTATCACCTCTCTGTGATATCCTACCTCCGTGGGTTAGCGCACTTAGCGTTGCTCGTGTCGACGTGCAAGACTTAACATACAAGGCTATTCAATACTGCAACTAGTGACTGTTTCACGCAAAGCCTAAATGAATCACACACAACATGCCAAAGACTTCGACTGATGTTTATCCTTCTATATTGCTGTGAACTGATTAACACATTCATTCCTTAAACTGTAACCAAAGTCCATGAAATGACTGAGAAATGCAGAAGTAAACATAACAAATAATCCAATCACATAACACTTGATTTTAATGCAGTTCACCTCCAGGATGGAAGTTACATCCACAAAACTGTGTTTTCATTATAGCTCAGGGGAAGGTAAAACACAGTTCTGCTGCATCGCATATGCAGCTCAAGATCTTCTCTCTTAGATCTCTTATCTTCTCTATATTGCTCTCCTACAATATACTCTTCCCTCTCTGTCGATCCCTGTGGATCGTTACATGCATGCTCTATAAGCCAGCTACTGGTTACAGTAAGATTGCTACCGCTAATAACAGAACCAGAGCTCAACTCTATTACACTACAAGATAACTGTGAGCTAACAAACTCAATGGCTAACTATATGTTATCTGACTAGCTGGATGGCCTAAAATGCCCAAAATGCCAACCTTTTACATTACAAAATATATCCCTTTATAGGTAGCCCGAAGGTCTTGCCATTACAACACTGTGGGCCTGTCCCAAAAGTAACCCAAACCCTAACTAGTGACAGTTGACCATATCTGTACTTGAGGTAGCCGCTTTCCATCACACCACAGCTCTCTGCAGTCTTCCATGCTTCCCGGCACTGATCATGGGTACTATGCACTGCTTCGCTTTTCTGTCCTTTGTCTTCAATGCTTTAGCCTCATTGCTCCTTCTCCTTTATGAGGGTTGCTGAGCCCTCCTGTCTTCCGCCGCTGCCTTCAATGCAGTGGGTGAGCTCTCTCTTCTCGGCCGCTCAGGTACCGTTTCCTTTCTTGACTTCTCTACCTTAAAAGTCATGGTTTCCAGCTCTGCTCTACAGTTGGAAACGTGCTATGGCGTTGTAGCTCTGTCTTATCTTCTTTCCGCCAAAACTTATCTCTCCGCTAAACTAGCAGCTTCTTCTGTAGCTGTGGGACCCTGCTCCAACAATGTAAAACCCAAAAATAGTAAGATGCACTCCCGACAGCAGTATTCTTCTTCTTGTCTAGCCCCAGTGTCTTCTCCTTCCTCAACTATGCGCTACACTTGAGTGTGTGAGTGATGTGTGTTAAATAGAGATCCCAGCTCTCTATTTATACTAATCCCGACATGACTAATACCCTACTAGGGCTGACCTCTACTAGGAGAGTCTAATAACCCGAGTGCCTCGGAACTGCGGGGACTTTAAACCTTACACAATCAGAGGGTTACCCACTATGAATTGACGAGACTTGTTTACATTATTGATCCTCTCGATCGAAACATCGGGGCATGAAAACATGACTCAAATACATAATAGATACATCCCGAAATAAACATTGGGTTACAATACATAAGATACATAGATGAATACATTCCGAAGTTACAAATACATCAACACTCCCTCTTAACTAGGAAGGGATTCTTTCAACACAATTTTTAGCACAAGTCTTCTTCTCTGTATCAACTGGATCATCTTGTCATTTGCATCTCGAGTCTTCTGAGTCTTCAAGTCATCTTCATCCTTCGAATCTGGATCATCTCTCGATCTAGATCATCATGGGACATCATCACTGGATCTGGATCATCTCTCGATCTAGATCATCATGGAACATCATCATTGGATCTGGATCATCTCTCGATCTAGATCATCATTGCTGGACTAGATTTGGATCATCACTCGATCTGGATCTGGATCTAGATCATCACTCGATCTGGATCTCTCAGAGTCATCATAACTGGATCTAGATCATAGCTTGATCTGGATCTCACCTGGTCATCATCATGTGTGTGCTATCTCGTCATAGGAAGTTATATAGAGCCAGCCTTCTTTCATGATGAGCGTATGCCTACCTCCTCGTAGGTCTTTGGTAGCCCTTATATCTGACCTACTCGTCAGAATGGCCAGCACTCACATCTGACTAGCTCGTCAGAAAGGTGGTAGCCCTTATATCTGATCATATAGGACCTAATCCTACAGTCACATCAGAATAGCCAGCACTCACATCTGACCTACTCGTCAGAAAGGCAGTAGCCCTTATATCTATGTAGGAGCTCATCCTACATCAGAATAGCCAGCACTCACATCCGACCTACTCGTCAGAATGGCTCTGCCCTTACATCTGACCTGCTCATCAGAATGGCGGTAGCCCTTACATCTGTCCTACTCGACATAATGGCTAGCACTCACATCTGACATGGAAGGAACTAAATCCTTTAGCCATGAACAGAATGGCTCTACCCTTACATTTGACCTGCTCGTCAGAATGGCGGTAGCCCTTACATCTGTTCTACTCGACAGAATGGCCAACACTCACATCTTACATGGAAGGAACTAAATCCTTTCACCATGAACAGAATGGCTCAGCCCTTATATTTGACCTGCTCGTCAGAATGGCTTTGGGACTCATCACTTTTCCTTGGAGGAAACCTCGATCTAGAGAACACCAAGCTTCTCCCTAAAGTACTCGAACTTCACTTTGGCTAATGGCTTCATCAACACATCATCTATCTATTCCTCCGTCGTAACATATTGGAGCTTCACTGGTCCCCTCTACACCATATCCCTGATATAGTGATACTTGATCTCGATATGCTTTGACTTGTCATGGAACACTGGATTCTCTGAAAACTTCACGCAACTCTGATTGTCACAATGTATACAAGTAGCATCCAACTGGAGATCAAATATATCGGATAGTAGCTTCCACAGCCATACTGCCTCACAACTAACTGAACAAGCTGCGACATACTCTGCTTCAGCTGTACTCAGTGCCACACAGGATTGCTTCCTGCTAAACCGAGAGATCACAGCTGATCCCATACTAAAGCAACATCTTGAAGTGCTCTTCCTATCGATGGCACTGCCTGACCAATCTGAATCAACATAACCCTCCAGGTTAATATTTTGATTCGCATCATACTTGATCCCATAATCAATTGTACCCCTCAAGTACCTCAGAATATACTTTGCAGCAATCAAGTGAACATTTCTCGGATATGTCAAGAATTGGCTCAAGGTGTTCACAGCAAAGCAAATGTCTAGTCTTGTGTTCGTCAGGTACATCAATGACCCAATCATCTAATGATACATCATAGCATCAACCGTCTCTGAAGAAGCATCATTCAATAGCTTCAGGTTCGATGCCATAGGTGTGGCCATAATCTTGCAGTCCATCATCCCAAACCTCTTCAGGATCTCTACTACATACTTCCCTTGTTCAAGGAAGATTCCATCCGCACTTTGCCATACCTCCATACCTAGAAAGTAATGCATCATACCTAAGTCCTTCATCTCGAACTCGGTAGCAAGCTTTCTCTTTGTATCAGTAATCAAATCATCCATACTTGTCACAAACAGATCATCTACATATAGTAGAAGCATCACTGGGTTGCCATCTTCAACCTTATAGTAAAGGTTGGAATCTGCTTTACTCTTGGTAAAGCCCAAAATGGATAGAAAGCTATCAATTCTTCCGTACCATGTCCTGGGTGCCTGTTTCAAACCATACAGGGCTTTCTTCAATCTGCATACATGTGACTCCTTGTCATGTGTCTCAAAACTGAGTGGTTGTTCTACATACACTTCCTCTTCCACTACACCATTCAAGAAAGCAGTCTTGACATCCATCTGGTGTATCTTCCATTTCATCACTGCAGCCAGAGAAAGTACTGATTTGATGGAAGTGTATCTGGCTACAGGTGTGAAGGTCTCTTCATAGTCTATTCCCTCTTTCTGAGAGAAACCTCGAGCTACAAATCTTGCCTTATACTTTTCAATGCTACCATTTGCAGCATGTTTGATTTTGTAGATCCATTTGGAAGTTACAACTGAATTCCTATTTGGTCTTGGGACAACATCCCAAACAACATTCTTCATGATTGATTGGTACTCTTCAATCATAGCATCCTTCCATTCTTTCTGTTTTGCCACTTCTTCATAATTGGAAGGTTCTTTATCAATAAAATCACATAGTAAGGCTACATACCCGGAATAGGATCTGGTCCTCTTTCTTTCTCTATGATTCTCTTCTAGAGCCCCATATCTTTCCGCACCTTGGATAAGTTCTCATACCCAAGAAGGTTTCCTCTTATGAGGATTCTTCTCCAAAGGTGGATCTATAGGTCTTTGTGGTTCTTCAAATTCTCGATCTTCTTCTCGAGTTTCTTCATTCATGGTTGTATCATGAATTCTGGGTGCTTCTGTTTCTTCAAGTTCCTCAGCAGGTCTCTTTCTGGATTTGTTGTAAGCTGTGTCTTTATCAAATGTCACATCCCTGCTGATGTCAATCTTCTTATATCCTGGGAAATATATTCTATAAGCCTTCGAGCTTTCAGAGTATCCCAAAAATATTCCCTTCTTTCCGGAAGGATCTAATTAAGTCCTCTTCTCTTTTGGAATGTGGATGTACACAGGACAGCCGAATATTCTGAGATGGTTGACTTCTGGTTTCTTTCCAGAGAAGACTTCTTCAGGAGTTTTGTTCTCGAGTACTCTATGTGGAGTACGGTTCTGTACATACACCGATGTTCTGGCAGCTTTCGTCCAAAGATGCATAGGAAGGTCTTGATCATGAAGCATTGCTTTTGCAGCTTCCATGATAGTTTTGTTCTTCCGTTCTGCAACCCCATTCTTTTGTGGATTATAAGGAGTGGACAACTCCCTCTTAATCCCTAATTCTTTGCATAGCTCTTTGAATTCATTTGAAGTGAATTCTCCGCCATTATCTGATCGAATTGTCTTGATATTCTTTTCAGTATGGTTTTTGATCAAGGCTTTGAATTCTTTAAACTTACTGAATACTTTGTCTTTGTTCTTCATGAAGTAAACCCATGTCTTCCTAGAAAAGTCATCAATAAAAGAAACATAATATGCATACCCGCTTAGAGAGTTTGATGACATAGGACCACATACATCGGAGTGGATGATTTCCAAGATTCCTTTTGCTTTGCTTTCATTGCTTAGAAATGTCTTCTTTGTATTCTTTCCTTTCGCACATCCTTTGCAGACCCCATCATGTTTTGCTTGAATTTATGGAAGACCTTCGACAAATTTGCTTGCAATAGGTAGTGCTCAGTAATGCACATGTGCAATCCTTCTATGCCAAAGTTCACTTGGCTCTACTGTGTCATGGACCAAGGCTTGTTCTGTATGGCCCTTTAATTTGTACAATCCTCCTTCTTGTCTCCAATCACTACCGCATCATCGATAGTCTTTCCTTTTGGCCACATGATGACTTGACCATCTATGAATGCAACCCGCATTCCTTTTGCATCTAATGCTGATATAGAGAGAAGGTTCTTTTTTGAGTCCTGGCACAAACAATACTTATTTCATTGTTAGATATTTTCTAGAGTCTAACTTATATGAAGATTCCCCACTACCTTTTATTGGATATTGGTAGTCATCTCCTAGCTTTACCTTGTGAGGTGATTCATGTTCTGACAGTCTAACAAAGGATTCCTTGAATCTAGTCATATGTTTGGAAGCCCCACTATCTATAAGCCAATCATCATTACCACGAGTAATGTTACCTGTGAGAGCTGATATCAGAACATATTCATCACGCTTGAAGAATCTTCACTTTCATATCTGGATCTCCTCCTGGATGGTTCATCATCCTCTGCAGCATGAGCATGATGTCTTCTTTTGTTGCTCTTCTTTAATATCTTCTGTTTGTTAGGACAATTGCTTGCGTAATGTCCTGCTTCATCACAAGTATAGCATATGATCCTAGATACATCTCTTCTAGTATTATCTTTGTGAAAGTGCTTACCTCTAAAACCATGAGATTTTCTCTTGCTTGACTTGGAGTGTACCGTAAGAGCTTGGTCTTCACTTCCCATCTTCTCTTCTTGGGCTGCTATCTGAGCTTCTTCTTGAGAGCACTCTTCCCATAGTCTGCTGAACTTGACTAACTTCTTCCTAGCACAGATTCCTTGGATGAAAGAATCCCATGACCTAGGAAGGCCATTCAATGTAGTCATTATAATCTCTGCATTTTCCACTTCTTCATCAATTGCTTCTAGTTGTTCTTTTATTTGAGAAACTCTTTTGAAGTAAGACTGGATTGTTTCTGCATTCTGAATCTTCACATTCTTCAGTTTGTTTCTCAGGGTCATCTTCCGATTGATGTTCTTCCCTTCAAACAATTTGGTTAGGGCATCAAACATAGCTTTAGGTGTCTTGAGAGAGGACACTTGTGGGATAAGGTGATGCTTGATAGAATCAACAATGATCCTCTTTTCCATAACCATCTTCTTCTTATGTAAGGCCTTTGCCTCATCTCCCTCTGGAACTGGAACCTCCTTATGAATGTAGGAGTCTAACTCATTTTCTTCCAAGACGAAGGAGATCCTATAATTCTAGGCTCAGAAGTTTTCAGCTCCCTCAAGCCTTTCATCAAGATTGGTATGATGAGACATCTTAAATGAGAACCTCAAATGGAAATACAAAATATTTTAGATCTTACCAGGTTCAATATGTCGGATCTAAAACTTGAGCTGAAATCCTGTAGAGCTGGTTCAGGAGCAAATTAGGGTTTTGCTTTTCCGGAGTTCTGTCTACTCAACTGCCTTGAAATTTGTCCCTAACTTCGATTTTGGGGAGGAGATCAATCCAGGCCTGGGCTCACTGAAAAATTCCTCTTCTGTGAAAAGCCCTAATTTTCAACTGTAGTGATAGGTCCAAAACTGAAAAACCTCAGAATTGGATTCTGCTTCGACAGAAAGACGCGCCCTAAGGAGGAGAGTTGTTCCACCTTACTTTTGCTGAAAATCTGTGGAGGAAGATCCACAAACTAGGAAGCCCTAGTTCCTATAGCTGCACAGTGTCTTCTTCTCAGGTTAGCTCTGATACCATGTTAGTTTTTCAATATTAAGCTAGCATTATGTTAGAATATTTACTGAGAGAATAACAAGTATAGAAATCAAACACAAGAGACAATGAACACAGTGTTTTTGATTGGGGAAACCATAAATGGAGAAAACCCCGCAACTTCCTCAGAGATAGAATCAACACAAGATGTAAAACCCCAAAACAGTAAGATGCACTCTCGACAGCAGTAATCTTCTTCTTGTCTAGCCCCAGTGTCTTCTCCTTCCTCAACTATGCGCTACACTTGAGTGTGTGAGTGATGTGTGTTAAATAGAGATCCTAGCTCTCTATTTATACTAATCCCGACATGACTAATACCCTACTAGGGCCGACCTCTACTAGGAGAGTCTAATAACCCTAGTGCCCCAGGATTGCGGGGACTTTATCCCTTACACAATTGAAGGGTTACCCACTATGACTTGACAAGACTTGTTTACATTATTGATCCTCCCGATCGGAACATCGGGGCATGACAACATGACTCAAATACATAATAGATACATCCCGGAATAAACATCGGGTTACAATACATAAGATACATAGATGAATACATTCCGAAGTTACAAATACATCAACAGACTTGCTATATGTTTAATTTCAATTTGAGAGTTTAATTGTGCAACCTGTTCATAATTGTTGTTGCGAAGAGATTTTTGTCCAACAATTAAATCTGGAACAACTCATTAATATGGAAAACATATACACACATCCCTCTGCATGGATTCATGTGGAACAATTCTTGTTTTTTTTTTCCCTCTAGATCAACGAACGTACTAAACTGTTGGAGTTAAACACAAAGTTGGAATTCAGAGAATTGATGTACAACATGATAAGTATGGGTGGTGATATGACATCATTTACTATCCCTTAATAACTATTATAGGTAAAACTAAACAAGCTATAATAAAAGTTGGCAAAGCCAAGCTATCAATATAACCCTGACTTCAATTTATGGAGGGAAGATCAAAGAAACTTAAAACTAAAGGCATAGATTTTGAAACTTGTCCATATTGCACAGAATGTGTAGCTGAAATCCTTAGTCGAGCATGAGTGAACTGAAATCCTTTGCAAGGGACATGTTAGCTAAAGGCAAGCTATATCTTATTAGAGAGAAGCAGAGCTTAGGTAAGGTCTTCGTTTACTAACTTACTCTGTTAAATATTTATGTTTCTTACTATAGGATGAAGCACTCGAAATACTTATAATTAGAGGAATACAAATTAGTTTCCTCAAATACATTAAGAGGAATACCAGTTATATGCTTAGAGTAGAAGAGCATTGCTACCACACTACTTACCATCAATGTAGTTGTAATTCTTGCAATGGCCATTGACTCCTTAAATGACATTTTTTTACCTCCATCAACATCATTTTCATTTTACTGCTCACATAACTGTAGTAGTAATGAAGTTTCTACAGCATAGAAACTCGACAAGGTGTAATAAAAGTTGGAAAATCCAAGCTATCAATATAACCCTGACTTCAATTTATGGAGGGTAAACAAAAAAAACTTAAAACTAAGGGCATATATTTTGAAACTTGTATGTATTGGAAAGAATGCATATCTAAGCCTTAGTAGAGCACGAGTAAGATTAAATCCAAGGCATAAGCTTTAATGCTTGTCAGTATTTACAAGGATGCATAGCTCAAATCCATAGACTTTGATGCTTGAAAAATAGACTCGTTCTTCTTGTAAGAGAGGTAATCAAACCAAAAATTGCAAGTTGAATCTCATTAGAATGAATCAGAGCTTAGTTACAAGGTATTCGTTTACTAACTTACTGTATTAAATAATTAGTTTACTTACTATAGGATGAAGCACTCAAAATACTTATTAGAGGATAACAGTTTGTTTACCACAACTACATTAAGAGGAACACCAGTTATTTGCTAGAGTAGAAGAGTATTTATACCACACTACTAACCATCAATGTAATTGGAATTCTCGCAATGGCCATTGACTCCTTAAATGACACTTTTACCTCCATCAACATCATATTCCTTTTACTGCTCACATAACTGTAGTAGTAACAAAGTTTCTATTTCATAGAATCACTGTAATCAACACAAGGAGACTGTAAATCCATGCCAAGTTTATTGGATTTGCTAAATCCAAACAAAGGCAACTTCAACTTGGTACAAGTTTTGAGCAACTTAGGGTATCAATTGGCCTTCGTTAAAAAAAAAACACTACAATAAGATGTCATGCAACATCATTAAGGGATATTCCCAAGGGACTAAGCAACATGATGCAAGCATATGTGAGGAGGTTTGCACGCCACATAATACCCTCAAAATGTACAAAAAAACTTTCTATCATTTATAATATATGACAATCAAGACACTTCCATTAGCAATGAATTCTACCCAAAACAATGTCATGTTAACATGTGTCTATAGTGTGCTTGCCAAACCTTTCACCCATAATACTTACAACTTAGTTTGACATGCATGCTTATTTTATACAACCATTTCATTGCAACTATAGTATCAACAAGGATATAGCTAATTTACCTAAATTAGATATCAATGGGTATATTCCTATTTCTTACATTCAGTGCTAACTAAAGAGGGAATAATGCAAACCTTAGAGCATACACATGGATGTTGAATTAAGACTTCATGTAAACTCTGTTAGGACAATTCATATTTTTGTCTTGTTTCTATGTCTATACAAATACTTT
The DNA here is from genome assembly GCA_001517045.1 of Pseudotsuga menziesii. NCBI lineage: Eukaryota > Viridiplantae > Streptophyta > Pinopsida > Pinales > Pinaceae > Pseudotsuga > Pseudotsuga menziesii. Next base: position 249,249 of record LPNX010214758.1, on the reverse strand, counting down.
GTGAGCCTTGAAATTTATAACACAGATGACGTTTAGCTTCAAGGTTGAAAAATAAGAACAAAATTTGTCCTGGCTTATGGTTTTGACATTAGGCGGTGATAATAATAAAAAAAAAATTGTTTTTTTAAAAAGGATCGATTTATCCACCATTTGATTGGTTGTTTCGGCGGTGATGCACACTTGGGTTNGTTTTGACATTAGGCGGTGATAATAATAAAAAAAAAATTGTTTTTTTAAAAAGGATCGATTTATCCACCATTTGATTGGTTGTTTCGGCGGTGATGCACACTTGGGGTGTATTTGTCCTTGAATGGTGGTCAGTGTGCATGTCTATGTTGGTGATTCCATATCACTTTTGGTTTTAGACTATAGTTGAAACTAGACTGGATGGATTTTAAAAATACATTAAACCAAATAATGCAGTCAAGTAACCAAATTCAGCCAGGAAATAGCCAAAAACATTGGTGTGTTGTGAATGCAACATATGGTACAAATATTATTAAAATGGAAGTTTTTTCAGGAAAAAAAAGATAATTATTGATATTCATTGAGAATCAAAGGAAATGGTTGCATAGCAGTAATAATAAAATGTTCAAGGCCTGAAGAAAGAATAAATAGCCATCCAAAATCTTGTTCAGAAATAATCCAGAGGGTTGGTCTCAATCTTCAAATTTTGCAGGTGCAAACTATCGACAATTCTCCAAGTGGGAAACCATGCATGTCTAAAGAGAGCACAAGAAGAGCCCAGTCTGATTATCCCAGGAGGCACTCAAGGGAGCGCCTAATCAAAATGAGATGTACTTTCCTCCGAGGAGGGCATAAAGACATCATATACAAAATAGAAATGCCATATTGCAATCACTAAGGAGAATATACTCCTTCAAAAGAGCCCTAGAAGAGTTGATATTCACCTCCTCCAATGATACCATCTTCATAGGATTCTATGAAGGAAAAGAGGCCAAAAGCCATAGAGAGTGCCTCCTTGGATAAACAATCTACCCTCTTGTTGTGCTCCCTATAGACATGCTGAAAATCCAGCAAGAGAAAGGAGTTTTTCAGAATAGTGATGTTTTTGCACCAGTAAAACAGGTCTAGGGCTGACAGAGTAGACTTTATTAAAATCAAAGTTTACAATCTAGTTTTATCATTAAAATGGAAGTTTGTAGTATATTTTTTCCATTACAATGGAAGTTTACAATATACAATAATAGATTTTTTTGAAGTGCACATGGCCAAATGCCATGGATTCTAGATGTATATGGCTAGATTTACTTAATGTTGGACATTGCATGGGTGAGCTGTAAGCTCTAACATTTTGGCCAGTGGTTTGTGCAAGTCACTAATTTAACTGGTTGATTACATTTATTTGCCACAAAATCACATTTTCTTCCATATCCATGGTTTGGCAATAATTATGGGCGAAGTCTCTCGTCTGGACATGTTGAAGAAGAATACAATTGAAAATGTTAAGAGGGTGGTGCATGCTTGGTCCTTATCATGTGATGTCTTCCCTTGGAGACAATTGTACTTGGTTTAGGCTTGGAAATGCTTCCAGTCATTCCCTAGTTTCTTCTGACAGTGTTTTCTATATTTAGATGTTTTCTATATATGCTTCTAAATAGATGAAAAGTTTTCAAGTTCTTTGTTCTGAATTTGGATTTAAAAGCAAATGCCATAATGACTATTTTTTTTTCTCATTGTAAACAAACATTCGAGTCAATTTAATTCACGATTCTATGTCAAACTCGAGGCTGACTCATGCTCAGAATTGAGTTGACTTCGATTTCATCATTGAGGAGAGTTAGACTTGTAAATGCAACTCAACTCAGCCAAGTATTTTAACAATGTTATGAAACAATTTGTACCCTGCATAGTATATGCCAAAATTTCAACACCATCCATTATAAGAAAATGTAGTCATTGCTTTGTTTGGGAAAGAAAGTGAGCTAGATTTAACATTCCATGTTGGTTCAAGCAGTGTGAAACATTTTATTGGAAGTATGACAATGTTGCTAAATAGAATTGCTAGATTTTATATCCAACTAATAGATGTTATCATGCTCCATCCTTGGTTTGTAGGATATGCAATTTTTTTCTTTCTTTTGTTACATATATAAGTTTTTCTAATGCATATAGTTCATGTTTGCTAATGCATTCTTTCCTAATGAGTTTTCATCTAGTAGTTTTTTAATAAACACTTATTATTCCAATGAGCAGATATTATGATTGCATTATGTTTGCATACTAAGCTCCAAAGGAAAATTTCTCATGTTCATTGTAGATTTCAAGTCTTCTGACTAGCATATCGAATTTCATCTCATACGGGTTCAGTATTCAACTAATACCAAAACATATGTGAGCTATGAATATGCGCCAACTACATATAATTGTGTCGTTCTACAAACAAGCTATAGTTATCTATACGAATAACATATGGTTTGCTTGAAAGTATCCGCATTAACATATTGAAGTGAAAACTTCTCAAGTGCATTGAGCGACTGGCACACTACCAAATATTTATTTCTTGAACCGATTAGGCTATTCAAACTCCAGGAGGGAAGAAAACAAAAAAGAGCAATTTTTTAGTTTCCTTCTCTACTCATATGCATTCCTTTCCAGACAAGTAGCCTTCTAAGGATTTGTTCTATACAATGTTGGTGTTACTAAACCAAGCTGACATAAAACTCTCCTTTTCTAGAACGAGCATGTGGAACCCATGAGAAATATTGAAACCTTATGTCTATCGAAAAGCTCAGATGCTTTGGTGTACCATCTTCCTCCATGGACATTGTTTGTGTTTTTCTCCTTCACTGATGCATGGAGGGAAAGTCTTATCACAAAACACATGGTTAAAAAGCCTACAAATCATCACCTTGTAGGTTCAAAAGCCTCTAGTTCTTCAACTTGGAAATGATCACGACTAGGTCTTATGCATACAAATGATCTCTTCCCCAATGTCTTCGACATTCCTGCACCGCACCTAGTTTTTTCCAACTTCATAGGGTTCCTGCTTCATGCCGACATCTAATTTCCATCGTTTTTTGGCTTGCATTGTGAAAATGGATTCATCTTCCCAGCATTAATTTTTTTTCTAGTTCCATTATATTCCAACAAGCTTCCATTTTTGCAATGAACTCAAACAAATGTAAACTATTATTTGACAAAAAAAATAGCAATGCTTTTTCCATTTCTTGCATTTTACTTTCTTGTTTTTTTTATAGATGCAATAGCAATCAAGGACAAGTTCTTTCACAAATTGCATTTAACACTTTATAGAAGACATGTTCCTACCATTTTAGCATTATGTTGTAGATATATAAAAAAAGTCCCCTTATTACAATTTAAGATTCATTTCGTTGGCATGTTTATTTCTCCCATTCTTCGTTTCTTTTGTACGTTTATAGAATAGTATAATGATGGTTATACGAAATGATGCTCCCCTTTTAATTGTCTCTCTTTCTACATGCTTCCAAACAAAGCACATGCTTTTCCAAAGACTTTTCCTTTTCCAATACATTTCCATGATGAAATAATCCATGCTATGGCCATTGCCATTTAGTAGACAACTCATTGTTTTTGTAACCCTTCTCTTGTTATTGTCAAGATTAGATAAAGCGTTTTCACTCTTTATTTATTGTATCTGCTTCCACATTTCTTCCATACAAAGTTTGTGTACTTATATTCTCGTTGTGTTTTTCCCGAATCTATATGCAGGTCCATCTTGGAATTTTCGTTGTTCCATTTCATTTTCTCTTTCCCTTGCAAAATTTGCATAGAATGGACAAAAGTAATTCCTCGAACACTTCAAATGGGAAAACCATTGCACTTCCAATTATACATGCACAACTTGATGAAATTGGCATTGTGCTATATTAAAATCATATTTTTTGTTTGTAGCAATTCCACTATGGAGCAGGAGACTGCCTCTTCATTGCACTTGCAGTTCTGCTACATTTTGATATACCTCTATAGAAATAATAAAACCAATTGTAAACCATTTTTTAGTGTGCCTATCTAAAGGAGATTCAACTGCATTTATTTTAATGCGAATAGATTTGGCAACTAACTTCCTTGTAGATTTCCATCGAATTGGTGAATGTAAACCTTACCTTTAATGAATGTTGCAATATGTTTTGCAGCCAAATGAGAAAAATGAATATGGTTTGTGGGGTGATATTTTCTGCATCAAACGGTTTGTGAAGTGGGTAAATGCTACTGTCGTTGTCTGGTTGCTAACAAGGAAAAAAATACCTTCAATTCAACTCTATGCATACAGGTTATTGCTACAATCTGCTTTTGCATGATCAGACCCTGACTGTTGCTCACTTTGAACCACTTCTTTCGTACTATTATACAACAAATGTGAATCTTTTCAACAATCATTGACAGAAAAAGCATTAACATATCAATGTGCTAAATTCTAGTATGACCCATTGCAATGAATCCTTTTTTGAATATGTGTCAAAATTGAGCATGTTCTTTGATGGCATCAACATTAGAAAAGCGCTTTCGCAAACATTTTGCAATAGCTTTTCCTCAAATTATACCTAAGATTTGTTCCCACCTAAGTTATACTTAGTGGTTTTTTATCAAGTGATCCTGGTGAACCAGAGAAGGATAACTTGTTTGGACTTCAGAAGACCTTCAGTCTTACTTCTGGGAAGCTTTGTTGTACTATATCACATGTTCATAACCCATGGGGGAATTGTAATAAATGTTCTAGCATGATAGTGTCTGTAAAAGACTCGGTATCTTAGACTTTATTTGTCAATCTGATCAGCCCAGGGTGTTTTTTTCCTTGGTTATTATTGGTTGTTGAATAAACGACTAATGATTTCTGAGTTTTTCACTCCATACCTCCAAAGTTGGGGTGGTCGGCTTGGCATTTAGGCCTATTTAGGTTATTAGAGTCTATGTGTCAATGTATGAACATGCTAGGCATCATGGCCGAGTCATATGAACATGTCTTAAGTCCCCCTAGGTTTTTAAAACTTTTTTATTTTTTTAATGTTTTTAGTGTTTTTTATTAAAATTTAATTTTTCCAAAACTTAGGCTATTTTTTAATAGTTTAATTGGAAAAATTGATTTTGTAATAAAAGTGGGCCAAATAATCAGTTTTAGTCATGTAGGTGCTCATTTTCAAGCTAAAAGCACCATGTAAACCCATAGACCCACTATTTCCTAGTTTTAGTGATTTTCCATCACTCAGGTCAGAAAAACCAAAAAAATCAATTATTGATTATTTTAATTAATAAATTGATGAATAATGGAGCAAATCCAAAATCCTAGATCAGTGGATTCTCAACCAATTTGATTGAAATCAATCAGATCTGAACCAGATTGACTGGATCTAACAAATCCTTGACTGAAGGAGGTGATCTGGACAGATCCAGAGTTAAACTTCAGCATCCTTTATGGGGAATTTTGCCCTCCCTCTCTCCTCCACATGTTTGGGCTCATCTGGATGAATTTTGGTGGATGCTTTAGTCAACAGGTTAAGGTGTTAGTCAGATTAGCCCCCCGATTGACAGTTGCACTCAGTGAGACTCAGATCTGGCTCAGCTAGACACAAATCAGGCATTAATGGACTCTCCTTCAGCTACAGTGGTCTATCTCCTTGGGATTTGCGCCCCCCTGGGATGATCTCCTCTTTTTGTATAAATAAAGCTTGGGCTGCCTCTTCCAAGCTAGTTAGAGCTGGATTGAGGAGCTATTGCCATTGTAATACTGCTATATTTTGAGAATAAAGAAGCTTTGGAGGCTATACTATGTAGTACATGTGTTTGTGTGGATTCTGAGTGTTATGCTGCTAATGTGGTAACTACAATTTCTTTCCAATTTCTATGCTTCTTTCATTTTCTGGCTTCAAGGATTCGATTGAATCAAGTAAGGGTGTAAACTAGGTAAGTTAGATTGCTTTCTCTTGTTTATCCATATGATGTATGCTCAAGAATCTCAATTATATGATTAAATAAAATTATTTTTGCATGATCTTTCATTTTTGTTGCTTTATACATCTATATCCAGATCTCACGAGGTGTTGTGCAGGCTTGTGTTATCTAGTTGCTGGTTCCCGATTGGATGAAGGTGTGGATCAAGATTGACGCCATTCCTTATCCAATAATCTCACGACTCTGTCCCTCAGTGCTCCACAAAAGGGCCTCCTTTCAGCTTGCTCCATTCAAGCAACGAGCCGACCTTCTCTCCTCTTCTTCTCATTTCTTTAAAAAAATCAATCTTCCGGTTACTTGTCTCTCCCTCTTATGATCAGATATAGTTCTAAGAATTAAATATATATTTTTAGATTTATTTCATAAGAGTCTTACTTCTTAGATATGTAATTTCATAAAGAATATCATTTCATAAAGATAGATCTAGGTGTAGGAATTGCCCTTTTTGCAAGTAGCTAAATCATAGATCTAAAACTTGCTCATAAGGTAGTTTCTTTTCTCATTCTTTAAAGATTTAAATTCTACAAGAAAAGTGTATATCTCATTGGCTGCCCAAAAATCAAGCCAATATCCCAAGGAAAGCTTGCTTTCCTTGGCTCTTTTTGCAAAACTAGATTAGCCCCTTTTAACAATTTTTTACTTAGTTTTTTTTTGGTAACTAGCATGGTGACCCAAAACATTTTTAAAGTGTGTTTGGGCACATTTGATTTTAATTGCTCGCTATTTTTTAGCAGGTCTAACAAAAAAGACAAGGAGATTCTGCCCATTTTCCAACTCTTAGACGAACCAGAGCTTCTCGGAAGCTTCCCTCACCGTTGTGTTTTGAGTTTAGCTTGTTGCAAGCTTGTTGTAAGCCTTTGGATCCAATATAACAAGGACCAAAGTGCATCAATTCCAATTTGATGATATTTTAAATCGCTGCTAATAAAAAGAAAAAGTCTTTTCGAATAGGCTCTTTCGAGCCTATTCACCATCCCCCCCTGGGGGATTTGTGTCCGTGTCATTTTTTTGCTTTTCGTTTATCTTTTTTTTTAATCTAGTGTAGTTCTAATCTGTAGGGTAGTATACTTTGATTTATAATCATTTCCATATTCCATATCTGAGGTTTCAAAGTAATTTTAATACTTACCCCACAACTTCCCGATTGACCCGAAAGGAGAAAGAGATGCGTGGTAGGACTAATTAGAAAACCGGAATTGTGTATCTTTGTTTTCTTTTTCATCAACTGTTTCATTAGCTATAATAAAATTAACCCCTCCTTGATTCCCCAATTGAGATCCACTTGGATCGAAAGAGGTTCCTAGAGGGTTTTCTTTTTAACAAGAACACCTATCTTAAAATTTACTAAAATTTACAAGACTCCGGTGTGTATGCTTTGCACTTGGTTGCGGTTCATCCGATTAGTCAAGCTGCATCAAAAGCACTTGAGTGACTATAATAATTAGGATTCACTCTCCCAAATTGACAAACCATCAGGTGAAAATCCAACACCTCGATCAAACCATTACGGTGGAAAAATACCCAAAGGAAGTGGGAACTCCTGAAAAGAGACCTCAGGGTGCAGATCTCTATTACACCTGTGGGTGCATTATGAACAATAGCCTTAGAGACACCATTTAACCCACATAATCCTTGCGGGTAGCTGTGAAGGTTTAGTTTTGGACATACTCTAAGTACTCTCGGGTATCTCTGGAGTCCACACCTTCGCCTAATTTTAATCAACTCATATTTCACATTAACTTAAAACGAACCAAGAGGCAATCGCAAAACATTCTCTCCAAGCACATGCAAGTACATTGATTCTCTTTTGACTCCATTTTAAGGCACTGGATATTTTCTTTCTATATATATATATATATATATTGTGTCTCAGCATTGTGCTTTCATGCGCTCATTTTGTATCTTGTCATCTATGGTTGTTTATGGTTAAATTTCAAACTCCTAAGTAACTCATTCAATGTAACATCACCATACTAAATAATTTTGCCTTAGTAACTTAATAGGGTCTACCCCCCTTGGATTCGTTAGTAGTTGAGCCTAAACGGAGGAGTCAAGAAGAAGGTGACAACCTTGACTTGAGACTTGCCCCCAAGGACACACCGAGTGGCTTGAAGATTTCTGCCACGTGACCCAGGTGTGTCAAAGGCGGCAACACTTTTTGGCGCCGTTGCTGGGGATAAATCTTTTTATTCTCGGGTACGACTTAGCTTAAATTTTTTATAAACAACTAAAAAGATTAAAAAAATAATTTGATTGATCTTGTCTTTAAAAAAAATAAAAATTAAAACTCGATCCATCTGGCAACTCCACTGTCTAACATTCCTCCAAGAATTTATACCCGAAGAAACCGCCATCAATTATTCAATCCTCTCCCTGATCCTGAAAGGTTTATTAGGGAAATATTGAATAGGAAGACTTCTCGTAGAAACCTTGAAGATTTAGGAGACCAATCCCTCTCAGATATCCATCACATATTTGTAGAGAGTCATGTTCACCAATCTCAAGAAATGACGGAATTATTCAAATCCCTTGAATTTTCTCAGATAGCAGGTGCTCCCCATGCCTTTCCAAAAGATGCTATCAAGAAGCTCCCCATATTTCAGGGCAATAATGCCATCACTGCCAAGTCTCACCTTCGAAAGTTTGAAAAGCACCTGGTCAGTTATTGCAATGATGTTGCCCATGACCATGACGATGTCAAAATGAAGCTTTTTGCTTTATCCTTAGAATATGATGCTGAAGAATGGTACTTCGACCTAGATGATGATTCATATAAAACTCTTAGTGAATTCCGAGAGGGTTTTAAGAAGAAATGGGGAGAAAAGAAAGAACCAAGACATCTGCTTGCTGCCCTTCATAACATTAAGAAGATGGAGAATGAAACCATGGATGAATTTAACACTAAGTTTAGGCTTGTGGTTGCGGACCTCCCTAACGAAATCAAGCCAAAGGATTCCTCCATCCTCATATCTTACATCGAATCTTTCATTGGTGATTTGAGGTACCAGTTAAGAGACAAAGAGCCGGCCAATCTAAAAATTGCTTAGGAATTGGCCGAGAAAATAGAAAAGAATATGCAGTCTTTAGGAAAGTCCAAAATTCCAGGTCACACTAGGGGAAACAATTCCTGCAACAAAGAGACCAAGGGTAAAGCCATTGAATCAGAAGAAAAGGGAGCTTCTAAAGATCCCATGGAAAAGGTGACGGACATGATAAAAAACTTGGTTACTAGTCAAAACCAACTAATGGCCAATCATTTTGCACACTTGAATCACATTCATAATAGATTGATCACTATGGAAAAGAATAATGGACCTAGGAACTTTTAGCCCAAGCAAAATCATATGTATCAAAATAAATTTCCTCAGCAGGAGCCTAGGATTCCAAACCAGTTAGACTCAACTAACATGGTAGAAGAAGTAATTCCATGGTGTAGACCCTGTGAACAATTCCACCAAGAAAGCACTTGTTATGTTGCAAATCAAGTCATGGAACATGGACTTCCTGAGTTCAGTAGTCAGGAAACAACTTCAAACAAGCCTGATCATGAATACATGGTAGGCCAGGCCTACCCTTTGTCACCAGCTAAATAGTGCAAGCCTAAGGATGAAACCATTGCAGAATATTATAGTGAAACTTATGATGAAAACTGTAATGTACATGATGGGACTCCTACGTGTTTTCCATATAATGATGACAATTTGGAAGGTTTACTGCCTTGTGACCTTTTCTCTGAGGAAGATGAGTATGAAAATGAGGACAAGTATAACTTGGAGAATGATATAAGTGACGAACACTCCCTTATCTCTGACAAAGATGTTGATGAGGAGTCCTGGACATTCATGGAAAATCCAGTCTATGACATGAATAAAGAGGAAAATAATGAACCAGAAAATTTTGATGGTTTTGTTGATTTTTCTATCTATGGCATATCTGAAAGAGAGAGCATGGATCTGGAGACCTGGGAAAATCCTAGAAAGGAAGAGGAGCATTCAAAACTATTATATGATCATTCATAGTCATATCATGCAGAGCCCCACAAAAGTATCAATAATGAAGACATGGAGAAGCAATGTTGCGAAAAGACAGATGTGATGCAGTTAGTAGAATATTAGTCTCAACTATCATCTTCACATATAGAGTCTCGTCATGATTTGGAGCCACTTGGGGCTTATATAGGGAATTATCATCCGGTAAGCCTCGATGATCTGTATGATGGTGTAGTCAATCTTCCTCATCACTCTGATTTGTATATCAACCCTATCCAGTCATGGATAGAATCATCTTGCGCAAGCAATTATCAGTTTGGGAGGAAGTTTAACGACATTATGCATGCCTATGATTTCCCATGCATCCCGCCCCTTTCGAATCATCACATAGGTTTGCATTTTCTAAATAAATTATCCTTACTTTGGCTGGTAACCAAAGACAAGGAAATTTTTTTATGTTAATAAAATGCTTAGGTGGTTACATTGGATTTCTGATTACACTTAACCCTGTTTATTTCATGCTTAGATTAGGAAAATAAGCTCCTTGAAAAAGAGCATTTACTTTCCGCATTTTTGTTTTAGCTATAATAAAACAATTTTTTTCATTAGTTAGTTACATTTATTTTGTTTAAATAAATCATCTTAATGGTTCATTTGTTTTTTATGTAAATCTTGTGCTACTGAGGTTTTCTTGTCAAGTTGAGATGTTTTTACAGGGTGTATAAACCAGAGATTTTGGTGTTCTCATATCCTCTCCTTGCCCTATGACCAGATCGAGCACGCGTCCCATAGTTGGAGCCAAAATGTTACCTCCTAAGTTGTACATAGTGGTTTTTTATCAAGTGATCCTGGTGAACCGGACGAGGATAACTTGTTCAGACTTCAGAAGACCTTTGGTCTTACTTCTGGGAATCTTTGTTGTACTATATCACATGTTCATACCCCATGGGGGAATTGTAATAAATGTTCTAGCATGATAGTTTCTATAAAAGACTCGGTCTCTTAGACTTTATTTTTCAATCCGATCAGCCCAGGGTGTTTTTTTCCTTGGTTATTATTGGTTGTTGAATAAACGACTGATAATTTCTGAGTTTTTCACTCCATACCTCCAAAGTTGGGGTGGTCGGCTTGGCATTTAGGCCTATTGAGGTTATTAGAGTCTATGTGTCAATGTATAAACATGCTAGGAATCATGGTCGAGTCATATGAACATGTCTAAGTCCCCCTAGGTTTTTTCAACTTTTTTATTTTTAAAATTTTTTCAGTGTTCTTTATTAAAATTTAATTTTTCCAAAACTTAGGCTATTTTTTAATAGTTTAATTGGAAAAATTGATTTTGTAATAAAAGTGGGCCAAATAATCAGTTTTAGTCATGTAGGTGCTCATTTTCAAGCTAAGAGCACCATGTAAACCCATGGACCCGCTATTTCCTAGTTTTAAGTGATTTTCCATCACTCGGGTCAGAAAGCCCCAAAAAATCAATTATTGATTATTTTAATTAATAAATTGATGAATAATGGAGCAAATACAAAATCCTAGATCAGTGGATTCTCAACCGATTTGATTGAAATCAGTCAGATCTGAACCGGATTGACTAAATCTGACAAATCCTTGACTGAAGGAGGTGATCTGGACAGATCCAGAGTTAAACTTCAGCATCCTTTATGGGGAATTTCACCCTCCCTCTCTCCTCCACACGTTTGGGCTCATCTGGATGAGTTTTGGTGGATGCTTCAGTCAACAGGTTGAGGTGTTAATCAGATCAGCCCCTCGATTGACAGTTGCACTCAGTGAGACTCAGATCTGGCTCAGCTAGACACAAATCAGACATTGATGGACTCTCCTTCAGCTACAGTGGTCTATCTCCTTGGGATTTGCGCCCCCCTGGGTTGATCTCCTTTTTTTGTATAAATAAAACTCAGGCTGCCTCTTCTAAGCTAGTTAGAGCTAGATTGAGGAGCTATTGCCATTGTAATACTGCTATATTTTGTGAATAAAGAAGCTTTGGAGGCTATATCATGTAGTGTATGTGTCTATGTGGATTCTCATTGTTATGCTGCTAATGTGGTATCTGCAATTTCTTTCCAATTTCTATGCTGCTTTCATTTTCTAGATTCAAGGATTCAGTTGAATCAAGTAAGGGTGTAAACTAGGAAAGTTAGATTGCTTGCTCTTGTTTATCCATATGATGTATGCTCAAGAATCTCAATTATATGTGTAAATAAGATTATTTTTGCATGATCTTTCATTTTTGTTGCTTTATACATCTATATCCAGATCTCACGAGGTGTTGTGTAGGCTTGTGTTATCTAGTTGTAGGTTCTCGATTGGATGAAGGTGTGGATCAAGATTGATGGCATTCCTTATCCAATAATCTCAAGACTCTATCCCTCAGCACTCCACAAAAGGGCCTCCTTTCAGCTTGCTCCATTCAAGCAACGAGCCAACCTTCTCTCATCTTCTTCTCATTTCTTTAAAAAAATCAATCTTCCGGTTACCTGTCTCTCCCTCTTATGATCAGATCTAGTTCTAAGAATTGAATATATATTGTTAGATCTATTTCATAAGATTCTTGCTTCTTAGATCTGTAATTTCATAAAGAATATCATTTCATAAAGATAGATCTAGGTGTAGGAATTGCTTTTTTTGCAAGTATCTAAATCATAGATCTAAAACTTGCTCATAAGGTAGTTTCTTTTTTCGTTCTTTAAAGATTTAAATTCTACAAGAAAAGTGCATATCTCATTGGCTTCCCAAACAGCAAGCCAAGATCCCAAGGAAAGCTTTCCCTGGTTCTTTTTGCAAAACTAGATTAGCCCCTTTTAACAATTTTTTACTTAGTTTTTTTGGTAACTAGCGTGGTGACCCAAAACACTTTTAAAATGTGTTTGGGCACATTTTATTTTAATTACTCGCTATTTTTTAGCAGGTCTAACAAAAAAAAGAAGGAGACTCTGCCCATTTTTCGACTCTTGGACGAACCAGAGCTTCCCGGAAGCTTCCCCCACCGCTGTGTTTTGAGTTTAGCTTGTTACAAGCTTGTTGTAAGCCTTTGGATCCTAGATAACAAGGACCAAAGTGCATCAATTTCAATTATATGATATTGTAAATGGCTTCTATTAAAAAGAAAAAGTCTTTTCGAAGAGGCTCTTTCGAGCCTATTCACCATCCCCCCTAGGGGGATTTGTGTCCATGTCTTTTTTTTTGCTTTTCGTTTATCTTTTTTTTTAATCTAGTGTAGTTCTAATCTGCAGGGTAGTATACTTTGATTTATAATCATTTCCATATTCCATATTTGAGGTTTCAAAGTAAATTTAATACTAACCCCACAACTTCCCGATTGACCCTAAAGGGGAAAGAGATGCATAGTAGGACTAATTAGAAAACTGACATTGTGTATCTTTGTTTTCTTTTTCATCAACTATTTCATCAGCTATAATAAAATTAAACCCTCCTTGATTCCCCGATTGAGATCCACTTGGATCGAAAGAGGTTCCTGGAGGGTTTTCTTTTTAACAAGAACACCTATGTTAAAATTTACTAAAATTGACAAGACTTCGGTGTGTATGCTCTGCACTTGGATGCGGTTTGTCTGATCAGTCAAGCTGCATCAAAAGCACTTGAGTGACTATAATAATTAGGATTCACTCTCCCAAATTGACAAACCATCAGGTGAAAATCCAACACCTCGATCAAACCATTACGGTGGCAAAACATCCAAAGGAAGTGGGAACTCCTGAAAAGTGACCTCGGGGCACCGATCTCTGTTACACCTATGGGTGCATTATGAACAATAGCCTCAGAGACTCCATTCAACCCACATATTCCTTTTGGGTAGCCGTGAAGGTTTAGTTTTGGACCTACTCCAAGTACTCTCGGGTATATCTGGAGTCCACCCCTTCGCCTAATTTTAATCAACTCATATTTCACATTAACTTAAAACGTACCAAGAGGCAATCGCAAAACATTCACTCCAAGCACATGCAAGTACATTGATTATCTTTTGACTCCATTTTAAGACATTGGTTATTTTCTTGCTATATATATATATTGTGTCTCAGCATTGTGCTTTCGTGTGCTCATTTTGTATCTTGTCATCTATGGTTGTTTATGGTTAAATTTCAAACTCCTAAAAAACTCATTCAATTTAACATCACCATACTAAATAATTTTTCTTTAGTAACTTAATAGGGTCTACCCCCCTTGGATTTATTAGGATTTGAGCCTAAATGGAGGAGTCGAGAACAAGGGGACAGCCTTGACTCGAGACTTGTCCCCAAGGACACACCGAGTGGCTTGAAGATTTCTGCCACATGACCCAGGTGTGTGAAAGGTGGACACAAGATTTACATTTTCTACATAGCTATCTACATCCTAGCATAATCCAAGACAATATGCTTGTTTATGATTGGAGAATGTACATCATCAACTTGTAAACCCCATTTAACATTGTCCATATTGAGGCCGATCACTTTGAAATTCAATGGTTGTGTGAGCTACTCGAAGTCAACATATTCTTATGGAACACTAGGTTGCATGGTTTTGAATTTCCCTTTCATGCAACAAATACAACATCTACAACCATGTATTTAATACAAAATTGAATTGATGAAATCCATTGACACATCCATCCATTATTGCAAATAGGCATATCATAATCATTTACTTCTCCACCTCCAATGATAATTTCATGCACCCTTCCATTCAAGAGCTTTAGGAATGCCTTCTTGCACTATGCCTACATAGATGATTCTATTATCTACAAAGCAAGCGCCACCATTGACAATTCAAACACGCTGAAGAAAAAAATACAAAAAAAAAGAAAGAATGAAGAAAAACCATGTTCTATTTCAAACAAGAAAGTAGAACTATCAAAGATGCAAGAATAATTTTCCTTATCCATGTAACAATATCAAAAACTAAAATATAGCCTGGACTAGAATATTGATGTCGATAAACAATTGAAGAGACTTCACTCATTGAAGATTGTTATTCATAGAGAAACAACTAGCCTTTACCAAAAAAAAAAACTTGTAAAAGAGAATGAAGCAACGAAGAAATGTTTGAAAACTATCTAGGATAAACATGCATGGTTTGTAGGCATTTTCATTTCAAAAAATATATTCACAAAATTGGTGAGAAAACCTTCCTTCCATTTACCTACTTGACCAAAGTAGATGAGCCCAACTCATTTGCATTGAATGAGAACATCTACAAATCTTGTAAAAAACATATTGCAAATGATGAGGTCCCTACCTACTCATCGCCTTTGAATATCCGTTGCAACTCCAAATTGGCTTATGTATCTAATTTGACTCACTTGGAAGAATGTCTTGTTTCACCAAGAGATGATTTTGCACAAATATGACAGCTAGGTTACAAAAGATGTCAATTGGGTTTTACTGGAATAATAATCAACTTCCCTTCATATTTGGATAAAGTACATAAATTCTTGCCTATAAATGTTGATTATACCTTGACAATTGCAGTTATCTTGAAATGAAAACTAGAATATAAAAATGCTTTTCTTTCTAGAAAATGTCTTGCCTAAAATCGTTATGACTACATTGAAGGATATTTGTGGAATGGAACTGTACAAAAGCGAATGAATTTTCCTAACTGCTGATTGGGAAAAGAGCTTTCGATGATTGGTAGAACACGAAACATTTGCAGATCCTTCCTTAGAAACAATGGTGGACACTGACCTTGCATCAAATATGGAATCATTGGATGGAAAAGAGAATAGTATAGAAACTCAAATTTTTTCTGAAACATTGGTTCATGGATATAGAGAGACCCACCTAATTGATGATCTAACTAACAAGGTAGTGGGAATTGCATCTTCTGAAAACTATTGACCCTTGGGGATTTTTCAAGACAAATTTTCTGAAGTGCTTTATTTCCCAACACTTTTTCATGGCTCTAGAAGACTGTTGCTATTTACAAATGCTTCGGCTACCAACAAATATCACAATGGAAGCTAGAACATGAAAACACAAAGTTTGGAGCACACACAACAAATATTTTCTTCAAAACAGTTAAATTCCTTATTAAACATATTTCTAGCACTGCTCGCATTTCAATTCGCATAGGTCAATTGAAGGGGAAAAAACTTAAGGAAAAGGATGTGAAGCTGCATGCTAATATTGAAAAAATATTCAAAACTCCTTTTACGTATCGCTCATTGAAAGTAGTTCGCACATCGTTGACAGTATGAAGAAATATCTTTTTGTAATGATTCGACAATTAGACCCGACAACCTTCTTTGTGAGTTTTAACAATTGTTGAGCTTCTATGGACACCTTTATGCAATTCATTGCAACAACTTGACAAGAAAGATCCATATTCATTGCCTACCACATGCCTAGAAAACAATATTCATTCATTGATAAGAAAAAAACCAGTCCTTTGTAGTCACTATTATAGACATAAAATTAGTGCACTGAAGGTTCTCATCTTGAAAATGTCCAACTCTTTGTGAAAGTGCAAGACTTTTTCTTCACAACTATATTTCAACAAAGTGGAAATGAACATGACCTTCTCTGGATTCAAAATGCACCAATATTTGGCCAAAGCAGCAATAATGAAATAACTTATTTTGTTGATTGTTACATTACAACAAAGTCTCCATTGCTTACTAGTGAATTTGTAAACATTCAAACACATCGACACACAAAAACATGCAAAAAGCACCTTCATTCAAAATGTAGATTTAATTTCCCAATTTATCCTTCTAACAAAACAACAATCTTGCAACCGCTTGAAGACATATCTAAACATATAATAGAAAAAAAAACAATTGTGTTTTGCTCTTGAAGTGAAAAACTAATCACATACCATGTCCTTCAAATAGTTTCTTGAAGAACCGAAATTGACTTTAGATTATTACATATTGATTTTGTGCTCTTCAATCACTCAAGAACTTTATTATCAAAACAATCTCCTTCTGACATCTGGATCAATTCATTTGCAAAAGGCATTCCATCCCTGTGACAAGCAAATACCGATGCACAATTCGTCTTGGTCTCCTTTTCTATTGCAACATATGTAATCTCATACATAACAAATATAGATAGACCCATGACATCTAATTTCAAAAAAATGAAAGAAGAATATCTTACTGATCATATTGGAAAAGTTGAAACAATACATAGGCTTGGGAGCATGCCTTTGAACATGAAACATATGTCTATTAGACAAGCAGTTCACATTGTAGTGTCATTTCCGCTCCATTCATGTTCAAGGAATTTTTTTTTCATAAACACCACACATGATGACAAAATAACTTTTTGTTGCAGCTGCAACTATTTTCCCAAATTTTTTAAAATTTTGGACCCTCCTTTTAATTTTATCTTGCTTGGGAGTGTTTGGATTTCTGAACTTTGTTTTTCCCTTTACTACATTTTGGATTGTTTGAAGTTGAATTGAGGTCAAACTGTTTTTCTTCTTTTCGGAAAGTTTCTTTTTGATGGCCGATGCTTTTGACTGAGGAACTTGAAGTTTGATTTATGGATGATTTCCTTTATCGCTGTCAGAGGTTAATTGAACAATGAGTCGGGGCGGTAGTTCTCTACGCAGCCCCCGTTGCAGACGGTAAGTAATGAATGTCCCGATGGTCAGTTCTTATTTTCGTCGATGCACTTTATTTCAATTTTCTTTTTTGGACTATTGGTGGATTTATTTTATCACAATCGAAGCATTAGCCTTCTATATCACCGTCGTTTCGGAGGACAAATAGAGAACGAGCCGATGGATAGTTTTACTGTTGCCAATTCCGTGTTTTTATTGGTTCAAACCTTTTTGCTTTACGATGATTTTCACTATCAGAATTGTTGTTGACAAGTAGTCGGAGTTTTAGTCTTCTAAGTCACCACTGTTTCGGAGGGCAGATGGCGAACGTTCCGACGGATAGCTCCGATTTTCACTGATGCCTTGGTTTTATTGATCAACTTTTTACTTTGCGATGTTTTGTTTTCGTTATCGGAATGGTTTTGACGATTGATCGGGGGGGCTAGTCCTTTGCGTTGCTGACATGGAAGAAGAATTTAGCCTTTGGTCACCAATACATAGTCCTCAAAGTTTCATATCGTCGATGATTTTTGTTAAGTTGTTTGTCCACTTTCCGCCGTTGTGTTTTTCTAGTAAACTATCTCGCCGATGATTAGTGGTTTTGAGCTCCGACCTTTAGCGTTAGAGTTGTTGACCACCAATGTTTTTATGTTGACTGCAAAACCTTTAGTCTGTCTGTATCCCGTCGTTGTGGTTGCGTAATGAATGGTTCAGCTGACGCTTTATGGTTAGTCCTTCCATTCGCTGATGCCATTGTTTTTAGTGGGTAGTGGTTCCGATCTCTGATGCATGGACGACAGCTTTTAGAGATTTATTTCACTGATGTTTTATTTTTCCCCAGAACCCTTAGTCTATATGGTTTCCACCGTTGTGGCGGCTTAGTGAACTAACCATCCAACATATAGTTTTCCGTTCGCCGATGAGGAGTTTGTCAGCCTGATGCTTAGTATTTTTCCCGTCCGTGGGGGTTTTTCTTGTCGTTTTGTGAGCCTTTACCCTACTCCATGGGCAACGGAGGTTTCTGATTTTTTATCAAGTTAAGGATTTCGCGATGAGTACGCAGTACAAGGCCTCACATTTGATGATTAGTTTTATTGATAATGTGGTTTACTTTTTATTGAAAAGTTAGATGATCTTGAATGTAGTCCGGATTAATGATGAATTTTTCATTTTAACTGTAGACGGATTTAGAAGATTTTTTCAGACCCAGTTCGATGATTACTGCTGCAAAGAAGACATATCTAAAGGACACAGCAGAAGGGAGTTGACTGAGGAAAGGAAAAGTAAGAAGCAGAGATGTTGCTCAAAAAAGAAGAAAGTGAAGGTCTGAGATCAACAGGATCTCAAAAAGACCAACGGATTACTGAACAAAATCGATAACAGCAGAGGCCCAGGCTTGGGAAATGTTCATCAGTTACCAAGCTGGTCCCTTTTTGTAAAGTGCTCTTAAATCTTAATCTGAAATGTAACATATTGTATAAATCATGAGCACTCACTAAAAGACAAAATTGTGGGATTAAACAGTTGGGGGAGCCCAAAGGTCACCAAGGGGGCAGCGCAAAAGTTTTGCTGTTTTGTATAAATATAGGAGAGTTAGATGTAAGCGTGGACTTTTTCCCAGATAGATTTGTGAGAGTATGTTGTAAGAAGAACTATTTCCTTTTGCAATAAAGAATTACAAGTTTCCTGTTGGAGAAAGCTTGGTGGAATTTTTCAAATGCTGTGCTATGGATCTGTTGAATGTGAACTATTTCATTTTCAGCTTGCATCCATTAACTGTGAGATTGTTCTAGCTCTTTGAACCTATTTTCTTGTTATGAATGCACTCTAGTTTATTCTATGAAATTTCCACTATGAGTAATGAAGGATTTTCATAAACAATGAGCTATCTTGTTGTTCATATATCTATTAATGTTCATGTGTTTTGAAATAAGTAACAACTATCTGTGATTTTTCTTAATGCATGCGTAGAAACACATTACTCATTGATAAATGATAATCTTGCACCCTAGGGATAGGTTAGATAGTTAGTTTTAGTTTCTTGTTGTGTGTGATTTAGATGTGAGAGAGTTAAGATGAGAGGTAAGAACCTGTGCATCACATTGTGACCGCTCCTCATATTCTCTATCAATCTGCATTCTTAGATAGGCATTTGCATATCATAATTAAACTCAAAAAACTAAAAATATACATGATGGACCGAGCCATAACCGGTAAAACCTTGTATTTTGTTACTTGACCTATGGTAGCTGGACCGTAAACTGGACGGATTCCCCATACCAAACAGTAACGGGCTAGTTGGGAACATTTACTGGGGAGGATCCCTAGCTGTTGTTTCCTGCAAATGTCTAGGCATCAACACTTTTATACTAAAAATACCAACCCTTTTACAAAAAGAGCCGAGTGAATTTGAAGACATCAGAGTCTCCTTATATCTCATATAGATACATTACATGTCCCTCGTTAGAGGTTACACTTTAATTATAATATATTAGTTCTTTAATTTAATGCACTAGGATCACTTAAAGATACAAGCCATCAAGTAGGTAAAAATAAGGTCCTTATTTTACATTGCCCAAGCAATAATCTACGTCTTCTATTGTCATTCCATCGTATCTATATCATCTCATTAACTCATATTCCTACATTATGTCCCTAGGACAACCCTCATCTTCCTCATCGTGGAGATAATCCCATGAGAATACACGATGTCGTCCATATTGAGAGCATCCCAGGTGCATATCTCATGTCTACCAGACAACCCGCGTCTCCCACCCATTGGGTACAATTGAGGAATATCCGCGTCTTCCGCCCAATGGATACAACCTAGTTGTATTACATTTCTCTCTCAGTCAATCTGTGTCTCCCACCTAGTGGGTACAAACCAGGAACACTTTCATTTCCTACGCAGTTGGTACAACCCATATGTATTACGACTCCAATGAACCTGCATCTCCGTACATGGAGATACAACCCAGGAACATCCTTTCGGACCACCTGCGTCTTCGTCCATGTAGATATAGCCCAGGAACATCCTATATGCTTTATGACGACTCTCTCTTTGATGACATACGTCTTCGCACATGGAGATATAACCCTGGGGCATCCTTTCAGACCACCTGCATCTTCATCCATGCAAATGCAACTATATGCATGATTAATTCCTTACATCCATACCTAAGTTTTTTTTAATATTTAATCATTCAATTCAAATAGATAACTATTTCTATGCACAATATATATATATATATATATATATATATATATATATATATATAAGTGCACATTTAAAAACATTGTAAATTTGTGGGTTGACCAATTAACTACATCTGTCACATGGATGGTGCATAATGTAATTGATTATAAACAATGTATATGTATGGATAATTTCTTACAGGGATAAAGAAACATATTTTTTGTATATTTAAAGTGTTGGCATGCATTTTATATATGTATGTGGGGACATGGATGCATGAATTGCTTTGAACAACATGTTATAAGTGGTTGCACATTGGCCCATTTTCAATCTATAAAAAAAAATTGAAAGCATAAGATGCTTTGCTTTCTAACTTTTAATTGTTTTAAAGAAAATTATTTCAATTATCTTAGCAATTTTTTTCTACTATACAGTTATCATGATTCTTCTCTATGCTTTCTTTCTAACAAAAATTGTTTTATATTTTTTTTCTTTATAAACTTTCACCAAAATTATGGTTTCTATGTTTCATTGTTGTTATTTACCTAAAATATGTATTACTATTCCTTTTAATTTTATTTTTTTGTATACACATATATGAGAGTATAAAAATAGCATGATTATTTTAAAAAATATTCTATACATCTGAATGGGAATGGATTCAAATTTATTTACACAATTTACTAAATTTATAAGACATTTTTACATTTACTGAATTTATAGGACATTTTGACATTTACTAAATTTATAAATAAAATTCTAAAGAGACAATAAGCTCTCATGTTTGCATTTGTCCTCTAGAAGATACCAATGCAAACTTGCAATCGCTCACATTTATCTCTCCATTAATACAAGGTAAAAATCTACTGCTCTAAGGCCCAAATTCTTTGTTTCCCTTCTAAACATATAGTAAGGTCCATCGATAAAAGAAAAATAAATGCAGGGGAGGTAAGAGATGCATCTTGAATTGAGAAATGACAATTTGGGGAATTGAGAGTGTAACGCCCCCATACCCCATAATGTGGATAATTTAATTTTTTTTCTTCAAGATCCTTTATTCTTCTTTCGGAACACACGGCATGGATGATCACACACTCTTAAACATTCAATATCAGGCTTAGAAACCATTGTAACAGTTGTTATGCCCTTTCACAGATCCATTTTGTGACCAGAAACTCTCTTCTGCACTAATCTTGTCATTTCCTCCCTACACCTTCCGCGTTCCCCTTTCCTCCTTCTGCTGCAGAATTGGGAATTGGAAACATAGTGCGTGACAGGGTCATCCAAACCACGTTCCACCTTCCTCCTTCTTCCCTTCTACCTTCGGAACCTGGGAGTTAGAAACATATTGTTTGACGAAATTCTTCAACCATGGTTTCGCCTTCCACCTTTCTGCCTTCTTCCCTCGGAAGTCGGAAGTCAGAAATATAACGTTCGACATAGTCCTTCAACCACAGCTCTGCCTTTCGACCTCAGATTTCAGAAGTCAGAAATATAACGTTCAACAGAGTCCTTGAAGCATGGGTCCACCTTTCGCCTTTCGCCTGGAAGTCGGAACTCAAAACACGACAGAAACATTAACCTTTCGCCTTTTCGCCTTCCGCCCGGAACTCGAAAGTCAGAACTGAAAACACGATGAAAACATTAACCTTCTATATTTATGCCTTTCCACCTTCCACCCAGAACTCAAAATTCAGAACTCAAAACATGACGGAGTCCTTCAAACCTATTTCTGCCTTGGGCCACCTTTCGGGCCTTCCACTCGGAACTCAAAAATCGAAAACTTGACTTTCGACCTTAGTCTTTTTCTGTACTTTCGACTTCCGTTCTCCAACCTCAGACTTCGGAAATTAGAAAGTAAACTTTTTCCTTATGAATTTTCTACAATTTTTGCTTCTGCTCTCTGCCTCCCGTAGGCGGATCTCAGGGTGCGGAAAACTTACATTTTTCTATGTTTCAAATTCTCTCTTCCTCCTTCTACATTTCACAAGCAGATTTCGGGGTGCAGAAACAAAACATTTCTTACCTTAGCTGCATTTTTTACCCTGTAACTAGGATTCTAGCCTCCATGACCAAAATGCATTGAAACATACAAGGAAAATATAGATGCAAATACATGAACATTCATCAATGGTAAAATATACTGAGACATTGCAACCATTCACCATATTCATTCATTCAGCCATTCATTCATAAGAAACTACATTGCATAAATAAGAATAACAGAGAATACTTATATTGGATATGTATATGTACTGCAATTAGCTATGTCGTTGCAACGTTCTACCCAACCATAGGCAAGTTGTGTTCATTAATCTCTCAACACAACTTCCACCCATGAGCTGGGCATGAATTTCACAAGGAACTAGGGAACAATAGGCTCACACACATCCATAACACATCAAACATAGTCAAGCCACCCTACAGTTGGGTTTCTCAGACTATCTAGCCAAGCCAATACAAAATTGGGATTATCATACTATAGGAAACAAGCAAAATAACAGTTGGGTTTCTTGGGATTATCGTACTATAGGAAACAAGCAAAATAACAGTTGGGTTTCTTGGGATTACTCATCCAAGCCAACATACAATAGGGATTACTAGGATGTCCAGCCAAGGATTACACACACAAGGCCCAAAATGCACAATAAGACATAGCCAATCCAACTACCATTGGTTTTCTCCGGCTGCTAGGAAGTGGACAACAATAGTGGCTAAGCTAGTGGCTTATTCAAGAGCTAGGGAAACCTCCACAAGATCTATCGAGCATGGTATCCACAATACCTACACACCCAACAGAAGGAAGCATCCCCTTCTTTGCTACACAGTCCTTCGGGCTATGCCTTCCCTTCTAGTTCTCTTTTCCGAGTGTGTGTAGAAGATTTACCAGCCACTCTTATATTTATAGGTGAGGTTCCTCTCTGCACTAGGTTTAACAATCCCACTCAACATCTCTTCCACCCATAACTCTTATATATAATTCAGACCCAAACCAGGGTGCACAATACAACAAACCACAGGGAAACACAACAACACAAACTCTTCTTTGTAACATAGAGAAACATGTTTTCATACCACTCTGTAACACATAGAAAATAGGGTTCCACACCATAATGTACCACAATGTAGTTCAGGATAACACTGTAACACACAACTAGGGTTTCATATACTCTGTAACACAGGGAAACATTGTAACACAACCATAAACCACAAGGTATAACATGAGAAACTATTCCCAACCACAATGTAGATGGACTGAACCACATTAATCAGTGAACTACACTGCACAACCATGAACATAGACCTTCTCATGAAGCCAAAGAGTGAACAAATCATAATCGATCTGATTGAATGATAGAATCGTTCCAATGACCAACCTGTTTAGGTTAAGATCGGGATGTCTGATTGGGGACACATTTTCTGGTTTTCTTGCTTCATAAGCAAGAACACGATCTTTACAACTGTAGGATTACTCAGTGATGAAATCGACTGTCATGCCTTGCTCTTCCCAAGGCATTAACTGCCTCAACCAATTTCCTGCAAGAAAATTGAATGATTGAGCACAGTAACGAACCAGGGTAGATGGGATAAAGAATGGGTAACTTTTGAACAGATCTATGGTTGAGATCGACCATTAAAAAGATCGACGACACACAGTGATTTCGCTGATACAACTAGCATGACTTAACAAACTTTTGATGTGCGCAAAATCTCTATGCAATCCGCTTCATCAAGTTTAAAGTCCACTATTGATCTGGTGGGGACACAAATCTAACGGTCCGTCGGGATTTCGTTGATTCAATTAGTAGGTTATTTAACATCAGCTAACAAGTGTGATATTTCTATCCAAAAGGATTTAATCTATATCGCGTCCGCCTGGGTGACTAAGATGACAAATCAGTGAAGGATTCTCTATTGATTAGAATCAGTTTTGTGAGGATTGATCTTGCAATCACTCACCTGGCATATGCTAGTTTAATCCCCTCCCTATTCCTTGTGAAATCATGCCCCTATCTATTTCACGTTGTAGTGCATAGCTATTTGTGTTATTTTATTACTTGTGTATTTACATGATATTATGAAATGTTTTGTGCTTGAACAACACTTAACCATAGGAACCAACCTTGGTCACCCATACACAAAACACCAGATCAATGGTAGGGCCTTGGCCTTGAGCTCCATGCCATGATATGAATACAATATACATATCACGTACAATTCAATATTATGGTGTCAAAACTGGGGCACACATTCCCTCCCCCTTGGGGTCAAAACCGGGGTGTTACATTCCCCTCCCCCTTTATTAGAACTGTCCTTTGTGCTTTTCAAAATTGAACAAAATTGGATGTGCCAGTCGCATGGCACCCTACAGCTCCCATGTAGACTCATTAGGACCATGGTGCTTCCAGTCCACCTTCACTTGTCCAATGGCATGATCTGGAACTCTTCCTCGGGTTCCATTATGTGGTTTTCTTGCATCAGAACTCCTCCAAGTCCTCGATTGCATGCATCAATACACACCACAAAGTATTTTCCAGGGTCTTGGAGAATCCTTCTCCTCAGCTTGGAATATTTCCAATGTCTTTGGCAACCAGTAATACCTATGCTCAAGCCCCAAGAAATGAGTCATTTTTCTTGTCAGATTCAGACTCATAGGATTCATTCCTTAACAGGATTTTCAAAATCATAGTTGAATCATGTGCACGTGTATATTTACATAAAATCAACAAGAAGTTTCCAAGTAAACCAAATAATTATCTGCATAAGTATCTTCTTTTGGCTCCACAGGTATCTAACTTTGTATTTATACAACTTTGGCACCCACAAGACTTGCCCCACCCCACACAAGGATGGTACCTCTTCTCTGCTATACAGTCCTTCGAGTTCAACCACTCCCTCCTATGATCTCTAAGGTGTACATTGAAAGCTAACCAAGTTTTTTCAAGCCTCATATCACCTATGAAAATAATTCTCAACCGAGATCTGGAAGCCCTGCTTCAGAGCCTAACACCTCTCTGGGTGCTCAATGGCATCTCTGGCTTAGGAGCCTAGCACCTCGTCTAAGTGCTCACCAAGATCAAGTGCTTCCTTTCCGAACACCATAATGAACTAATTCACATGTCATTCATTCCTATAGGATTCATTATTTAACAAGATTTTCAAAATCATAGTTGAATCATATGGACATGTGTATTTACAGAAAATCAACAAAAACAATTGCTAAGTAAATCAAATATTGATCTACATAAGCATCTCTCAACTGATATCTGGAAGCCCTGCTTCAAATCCTAACACCTCTTTGGGTGCTCAATGGTAGCTCTGCTCCATAGCCTAACACCTCTTTGGGTGCTCAATGGCATCTCTGCTCCAGATCCTAACACCTATTTGGGTGCTCAATGGCAGCTATGGATTAAGAGCCTAGCACCTCCTACAAGTTCTCACCAAGCTCAGGCGCTTAATTTCCAGACACCATAATACCTAGGGGTTATTCTCTTGATGGATCCCCCACTCTCGTGACAGTCCCCTTGTGTGGCATGAATGGGTGCAAAAAGAAATCTAGCCTGATGTCTTACACCTGGGCATTCCCAGTGATGCATACTAGTGCTTAGCTGGTCGAGGGAAGAAGCTATGTACCTAAGTACATCTTTTCGAAGAGCCATGTATACCAAACACATCCTCCCGAGAAGCTATGTACCCCAAGTACATTCTTCTGAGAACTATGTACCCCAAGTACATCCTTTGGAGGAGCAATATATCCCAAACACGTCCTTCCGAGAAGCTATGTACTCCAAGGGTGTATTTTCATCATCTCACTTGTGTTTCATACAAGCATGCATTTCACATGAGATGTCATCGTAAAAATTTTAATCATATATTTTTAAATCTATTTCATGCATACATGATTTTCCAAACATCAAACGATCAATAACATTGATAGTCGAATCAAAATATGAATTTACAATTCTGTTTCCCACATAAAATTAGATTTTTGCAACCATGAGGCCATCCTCATATTGTTTGGATTTTGAAAGTGGGAGCACTTATCCCCTGCTTACACATGCTGCCCAAAACCTGGAAATCCACATACAACATGTCATCTTGAAACCATTTTAGATCAGCCAAACCATCAATAGCATTCAATAGGAAAATTTGAAATATGAAATTTAAAATCTGTTCTATTCAGAGGTTAGATTTCAGTCATGAGATCCTTCTCATCGTGTTTGGCCTCTGCGCATGGTATATTCCTGCCTTGGTTTCATTGGGTACAACCATACTTCCCTTTTCAAGTCATTCTACCTGCAGTCTTCAAGAATTTTTGATATGATTGTACATACACATGAGGGTCATCTCCTCATGGAACTACAAGTTCACATGCAGACCTCCTCAACCTATACATATACTCAACTTTACATGCAGAATATCCTTCAATGAACCTCCTGCAATATGATGCAAGTCCCATACAAGATTTTACATCTGTCACATTTCTTGGAGTAGGCCAATTCATAATGGCCTCAATCTTTTTAGGGTATACAGATATTCCTTCATTTGAGATAATGTGACCCAAATAATGAATTCTATCTTTATAGAAGTCACATTTTCTCAACTTTGCATACAACTTATGCTCCCTTAGCAATTGCAATGTCAATCTCAATTGCTCTTCATTCTCTTCCTCATACTTAGAATAAATAAGAATGCCATTAAGAAAATCAAGAACAAACTTGTCCAAATACTGGTTGAAGACACTATTCATCAGGCACATGAACGTAGTTGGTGCATTGGTGAGACCAAATGGTACCACTACAAACCCATAGTGTCCATACCTTTCTCAAAAGGTTGTCTTATGAGTATCTTCATCCTTGATCCTTACCTGATAGTAACCAAAATTCAAGTCAATCTTAGAATATACCTCTGCCCCTCTCATTTGATCAAAAGGGTCACCAATTTGAGATAAAGGGTCTTTATTCTTCATAGTAACTTTGTTCAATTGTTGGTATTCAATACATAACCTCAGTGTATCATATTTCTTTTTCATAAACAGAACTGGTGCTCCCCAATGAGACACATGAGGCTTGATATACTCCTTTTCCAACAACTCTTGCAACTGCTTCCTCAACTCTAGCAATTCTGGTGTGCACATCCTGTAGGGTATCTTGGGCACTGGTGCTGCTCCTAGCAAAACTTCAGTGGTAAAATCAATATCCCTCTTTGGAGGAAGTCCTGGAATCTCATCTGGAAAAAAATCCCTGAATTCCTGCAATACATGATGGTCCTCCAACCTAGGAGTTTAATTCTCCACTCCCTCCCAAACATGGGCTGCATACAATCTACCACCTTTCCCACAAAAATTCTTCAGTTGTATTTCTAAATCCTTCCTAATACAAATCACTTTTGGAATGCCTCTTACAACCTTTAGTTTTCTTTCTTCATTCAAGCATTCAAATGTCTTGTTGTAGCAGTCAAGTTTAACCTTGTGCACTTCTAACCATTCCATTCCAATGAGTATATCATAGGAACCAAGGGGAAAAATATTTAGATCTACATGAGTGAATAGCCCATGCATATTCAATGGACATCTCTCTACCACCTCACTAACTTTCCTCTTGGTTCCAGTGGCTAGTTGGACTAACCATGATTTTCTATGTTTTGATTTCTTCAAAGTGCACATCTCCACAAGTCTAGGGGTGATATAGCTGTGAGTGGATCTAGGGTTAATCAAAACAAAAACAGAAATAGACTGCTCAACAATCTTACCCTCAACTTCAGCCAAAGTTGATTGATGATCTGCCTGGTGGTCCTCTAACACTGCATATATTCTAGGAAAGGTCCTTTCTTCCTGAACCATAGTTTCAACTCCTTAGGTGTTGTGTACTTGACCTTCATTCCCATTCCTATGTGGAAAGTACTTAATCAGATGGTCTCCTCCACATCCCCAAAATTAGAGTGGTTTCCTTGGCTTGTCTCTCATCATTCTGGATGGCTTAATCACAACTTGTGATGGCTGGATTTGCTGATTTAGGAAGTGAGAAGGTTTGAAACCCTTCCTCCTTTGGTCAAGCTTCGCATTTTTCTTGCGAGAATTTCTCCTACTCCCTTTTGTATTTGTTGTCTGATGCCTAGAGTTTATATTCCTTTGGAGGTTTGTCAAACTCTATAGCATGGATGCAGTCAACTGATTTTTCTCTTCCAGAGTCTTAATCATCCTTTCATTTTCCTTTCTGTAACTTTGCAACTCCACCCTCAGTCTCCTTATGGTAGCTGCAATGTCTGGGGAAGTCTCTTGATTTCTCTTCCCATCGAATTTTGTTTCAGCATTGTCAACCTAAATATCTTCCCCCATAACATCTACCTCAAGCTCGTAGGGATCTTGTGCATCACTCATGATGTTAATCTTCTGGGAAATGATCTTCTTGGTCGGACCAAGGCCAACTTTTCAATCTGCACTATGACTCTGCAAAATGTGTTCATAAACATCATTTGCTAGCTGCATAAAAATTTCAGAATTTGAATACATTGCGAGCTGCAATGTTTCAACCAATAGCTATGAAAGCTATTGTCTTGGCCCATCCAGGCCCAACGTTGTAACTTTTAGCTCTGATACCAATCTATAACGTCCCCATACCCCATAATGTGGATAATTTAAAATTTTTGCTTCAAGAGCCTTTATTCTTCTTTCGGAACACAGGGCATGGACATTCACACACTCTTCAACATTCAATCTTGGGCTTAGAAACCACTATAACAGTCGTTCTACCCTTTGATAGATCCATTTTGTGACCAAAAAATCTCTTCGGCATTGATCCTGTAATTTCCACCCTCTGCCTTCTGCATTCCCCTTTCCACCTTCCGCTGCAGAATCGGGAATCAAAAACATAGCGCACGATGGGGTCATCCAAACCACGTTCCTCCTTCCGCCTTCGGAACTCAAAAGTCAGAAACATACCGTTCGACGGAATTCTTCAACCATGGTTTCGCCTTTCGCCTTCCGCCCTCAGAACTTGAAATTCGGAAGTATAACATTTGACAGAGTCCTGTTGGTTGTGGAGCCTAATCTTCCAGATCCAGAGATATTTTTTAGTCATGTTTGTAACCTAGGTGTAATGTACACTCATTCCCCATTGTATTTGTAACCCTAGAATTTTCCCATTGTATTTCCCCTACAAAATAAAGCATTGTAAAATGACTAAGTATGGTATTGTATTGTATTGGACGAGAGACTGTGAGAGTGTGAAGAGGAAGTGCAACGGTTTTGCTGCAGGATGTATCCCTTCATCTTTTTGGACTGTAATAAAAGGACTGGCAATTTCTTTGTGGACGTAGCCCATCGTTTGGGTGAACCACTTTATATCTGTGTATTTGTAATTTTTTAATGTGTTTTGCATCTTGTTAATGATTTAACTGTATATTTTTTATTGCTCTGCGGTCCTGTTTTCTAACAATTGGTATCAGAGCCAAAAGGTTTATTTGGTTGGTAAACTCACAGGAAAGAAGGGTTCCTGGTTCGAGTGGGAGAAATGGCGGAAGAAGGAAAGTTTAGGGTCGAGAAATTTAATGGCCAAAACTATCAGTTATGGAAGATGCAAATGGAGGACTATCTGTACCAGAAGGATCTGTACCTACAGTTGGGCGAAAAATCAAAACAGCCGGCGACTATGAAGGATGAAGAATGGGAGGTTCTTGACAGAAAGGCACTGGGAACAATACGGTTGTGCCTGGCTTCGTTGGTGGCATTCAATATTTCGAAAGAAAAAACAATAGAGGGTGTGATGAGCACGTTGAGTAAGCTCTATGAAAAACCCTCGGCTTCTAACAAGGTATTTTTAATGAAGCATTTATTAAATATGAAGATGTCGAAAGGTGGATCTGTTGCTGACCATTTAAATGAGTTTAATACACTTACCAGTCAGTTAAGTTCTGTAAAAGTGAGCTTTGATGATGAGGTTAGGGCTCTTCTAATCTTGTGCTCATTGCCAAAAAGCTAGAATAGCTCGGTCATGGCTGTAAGTAAATATGTCCCTAGTTCAAACACTCTTAAGTTTGATGATGTTGTTGGTGTTATTCTTAGTGAGGAAATGTGAAGAAAAGGCACAGGTGAGACATCAGGTAATGCATTGACCATGGAGAGCAGAGGGAGACAAAACGAGAGAGGAAGGAGCCGATGAAATCATGACAAGTCTAAAAAGGGAAGATCCAAGTCTAGATTTGGAAAAATAGAGCATTGGAACTGTGGTAAGAAAGGACATCTAAAGAAAGACTGCCGGGCACCAAAGAAGAAAGGTGAAAGGTAGCAAGAGACTACTTAGGAACCGAATGTAGCATGTGATGTGTTACAATATGCTTTGATTCTTGCATTAGATAATACTCGTGATTAATGGGTAGTAGATTCAGGGGCTTCATGTCATGCTACACCCCATAGGAAATTCTTTCATGATTATGTTCAAGGTGATTTGGGACATGTTTTATTGGGGGATGATGAACCAGGTAAAATTGTTGGAAAAGGTAAGGTACGGATTAAGTTAAATAATGGAAGTGAATGGCTGCTAAAGGATGTAAGGCACATTCCTACTATGAAAAGAAATCTGATCTCAACAGGGCAGTTGGGAGATATCAGCTGTTTGTCTACATTTGTAGAAACATGATGGAAGATCACTAAAGGATCACTGGTAATAGCAAAAGGAGATAGGGATGTACGCTATATTTATGTCCTCAGAATACTGATTATTCTATCTCTGTAGCTTCCACAGAAATAGGTGCGGCGTTGTGGCATCATAGGCTTGGCCACATGAGTGAGAAGGGGATGCAGATTCTCCACTCAAGGAAACTGCTTCCAGATCTGAAGCAGGTAAGTTTGGAATTCTGTGAGAACTGTGTTTATGGAAAATAGAAGAGAGTTAAATTTCTCAGGATTGGGAAATAAAAGAAGAGTGAAAAGTTAGATGTATGGGGACCAGCTCAGGTACAATATCTTGGTGGCTCTCGTTGTTATGTTACTTTTATTGATGATGCAACTAGAAAAACTTGGTTTATTGCATTAGACAAAAATATGATGTGTTTGATACTTTTAAGAAGTGGAAAGCTTTGGCTGAGAATGAGACAAAAAAAAGGTTGAAATGTCTCAGATATGATAATGGAGGTGAGTACTGCAGCAGGGAGTTTGACAATTACTGTTCACACAATGGGATTTGTAGAGAGAAGATAGTTCCTGAAACACCACAAGAAAATGGTGTGTTAGAAAGGATGAACAGAATGATCATGGAGCGTGCAAGGTGTATGAGATTGCATGCAGGGTTGCCATTACAGTTTTGGGCTGATGTTGTAAACACTGTTTTTAATTTAATAAATAGAGGGCCTTCAAGTGCTTTGGATGGTGGCATTCCAGAGGAGGCATGGATAGGTAAATAGGTAAAATACTCATTTTTGAGAACTTTTGGTTGTGAAGCATTTGTCCATATTGATAAATATGATAGAACAAAGCTTGAGGCTAAATCCAAGAAATGTTCCTTTATTGGATACGGGGTTAATGATTTTGGTTATCGCTTATGGGATCTTAAAAATCACAAAATCATTAGGAGTAGAGATGTAGTATTCAATGAAAAGGTCATGTACAAAGATCAGTTGCAGGGAAAGAAAGAAGAAAAGGAAAACACAGAGTACACAGTGCTTGATGAAATCAAAGAAAATGAAGTTCCAAAGGCACCAGAAAATCAAGAGCAGCAGCAGGTACCTAAAACCCTTGCAACTGTAAGAAAGTATACCAGGTTAAGTAGATCCCCTGAATGATTCTCTCCTTCACTGTATTATTTATTAATGATTGATTCTTGTGAACTAGAATGTTTTGAAGAAGCAATGCAGGTAGAAACTAGAAAGAAGTGGGAGCAAGGCATGGATGAGGATATGGACTCATTGGTAAGAAACCAGACTTGGGATCTGGTTAAGTTTCCTGCAGGAAAAATGGCATTGCAGAATAAATGGGTTTACAGGTTCAAGGAAGAAGATGGAGGAAAGAAACTGTACAAGGATAGACTTGTTGTAAAGGGGTTTGCACAAAAGAAAGGTATAGACTTTGATGAAATATTTTTTCCTGTTGTTAAAATGACTTCAATTAGAACTATTTTAAGTCTAGTGGTGGTAGAAGATTTGCATCTTGAACAGTTAGATGTAAAAACAACCTTTCTCCATGGGGATTTGGAGGAAGAGATTTATATGCATCAGCCACAAGGGTATGAGGTCAAAGGGAAGGAGAATTTGGTTTGTAGGTTGAAGAAGAGCTTGTATGGCCTGAAGCAAGCTCCAAGGCAACGGTATTTAAAATTTGATAAGTTTATGACAGAACAAGGTTATGATAGATGTCATTCTGACCACTGTGTTTATTTGAAGAGGCTAGATAATAGAAGATATATTATCTTGTTATTGTATGTGGATGACATGCTTGTTACAGGGTCTAACATGCAGGATATAAATGTGCTCAAAAGAAAACTAGATAAATCATTTGCGATGAAGGATTTGGGTGCTACAAAGGAAATCCTTGGTATGAGAATAACAAGAGACAAGAAAAATCACAAATTGATGTTGTCTCAAGGTGAGTACATAGAAAAGGTTTTGCAGAGGTTTAGAATGCAGAATGCAAAACCAGTCAGTACACCTTTGGCCAGCCATTTCAAACTAAGCAAGGATATGTGTCTAGAGACACGGGAATAGATAGATTACATGTCCAAGATTCCCTATTCATCAGCGGTTGGAAGTTTGATGTATGCCATGGTGTGCACAAGACCAGATATTGCACATGCAGTGGGAGTTGTAAGCAGGTATATGAATATTCCAGGTAAAGATCATTGGAAAGTAGTACAGTGGATTTTCAGGTATTTGAGAGGTACCACTTCTCATGCATTATGTTTTGGAGGTTCAAACACTGTTCTACAGGGATATGTTGATGCAGATATGGCTGGTGATCAAGATAGCAGGAGGAGCACCACAGGGTATGTGTTTACTGTGGGTGGAACAGTAGTAAGTTGGATTTCAAAACTGCAACAAGTTGTTGTACTTTCAACAACGGAAGGAGAGTATGTTTCTGCTACAGAGGCTAGTAAGGAGATGATTTGGTTGCAGAGGTTCATGGAAGAATTGGGTAAGAAGAAGGAGAATAGTAGGCTGTACAGTGACAACCAGAGTGCCATTCATCTTGCAAAGAACTCAGCCTTTCATTCGAGGACTAAACATATACAACTCAAGTACCACTTCATAAGATCTATTAAAACTAGAAAAGATACACACTAGCTAGAATCCTACAGACATGTTGACAAAGGGAGTAACCAGAGAGAAACTAAGTTCCTGCTTGGTTTCTATTGGCCTTCAAGCATGAAGGTGAAAATAAGAAATTTTCCAAGTCCAAGATCTAGAGCATAGTCTAGTAAGTACAGTAGCAGTGGAGTTGTTGTGATCAGTCTCCAAGTGGGAGATTGTTGGTTGTGGAGCCTAATCTTCCAGATCCAGAGATATTATTCAATCATGTTTATAACCTAGGTGCACTGTACACTCATTCCCCATTGTATTTGTAACCCTAGAATTTTCCCATTGTATTTCCCCTATAAAAAAAAGCATTGTAAAATGACTGAGTATGGTATTGTATTGTATTGGAAGAGAGACTGTGAGAGCGTGAAGAGGAAGTGCAGCAGTTTTGCTGCAGGCTGTATCCCTTCATCTTTCTGGACTGTAATAAAAGGACTGGCAATTTCTTTGTGGACATAGCCCATCGTTTGGGTGAACCACGTTATATCTGTGTCTCTCTGTAATTTTTTAATGTGTTTTGCATCTTGTTAATGATTTAACTGTATATCTGTTATTGCTCTATGGTCCTATTTTCTAACAAGTCCTTTAACCACGGCTCCGCATTCTTCCCTTCCACCTTCCGCACTCGAAAATCAGAAGTTGAAAATATAGCGTTTGACGGAATCCTTCAACCATGGCTTCACCTTTCACCTTCCTCCTAGAACTCAGAACTCGGAACTCAAAACATGATGGAAACATTAACCTTCCGCCTTTCTGCCTTCCGCCCGGAACTCAGAAGTCAGAACTCAAAACACGACTGAAACATTAACCTTTCATCTTTCCGCCTTTCCTCCTTTCACCCGAAACTTGGAAGTCAAAACTTAAAACATGATGGAGTCCTTTGAACCTCTTTCTGCCTTTCCTCTTTCCTCCCACAACTCAGAAATTAGAAACTTGACTTTCGACCTTAGTCTTTTTATGTAAATCTGACTTCCGCTCTTCAACCTCAGACTTCGGAAATTGGAGAGTTAACTTTTTCCTTTGGAATTTTCTACACTTTTCTGCTTCTACCCTCCACCTCCCGTAGGCGAATCCCAGGGTGCGAAAAAACTACATTCTAACCTATTTCAAGTGCTCTCTTCCGCCTTCTGCACAAATATTTCGAGGTGCAGAAACACAACATTTCTTTCCTTAGATGCATTTTTGACCCTGTAGCCAGGCTTTTAGCCTCCATGACCAAAAGCAGAAATGCATTGAAACATACAAGGAAAATATAGATGCAAATACGAGAACATTCATTAACAATAAACTCTATTGAAACATTGCAAGCATTCATCATATTCATTCATTCAGTCATTCATTCATAAGCAACTACATTGCATAAACAAGAATAACAGAGAATACTTATCTTGGAGATGTAGATGTCCCGCAACTATATATATTGCTACAATGTTC
Organism: Pseudotsuga menziesii; assembly: GCA_001517045.1. NCBI lineage: Eukaryota > Viridiplantae > Streptophyta > Pinopsida > Pinales > Pinaceae > Pseudotsuga > Pseudotsuga menziesii. The sequence goes on along the minus strand of LPNX010214758.1, from coordinate 213,825 downwards.
CACCCAACCATAGGCCAATTGTGTTCATTAATCTCTCAACATAACTGCCACCTGTGAGCTAGGCATGAATTCCATAAGGAACTAGGGAACAATAGACTCACACACAACCAGAACACATCAAACACAGTCAAGCCAACCTATAGTTAGATTTCTCATAATTTCCAGGCAATCCAATACACAATTGGTCTTATTGGATTGCAGACAAGAAGCCAAATAAAAATTGGATTTCTTGGTCTTACTCATCCAAGCCAACATAGAGTTGGGATTACCAAGATTTCCAACCAAGGGTTGCATAAACAAGGCCCAAAGTGCACAACAAGACACAACCAAGCCAACTACCATAAGTTTTCTCTGGATCCTAGGCAGTGGACAGGAAGAGTGGCTAAGCTAGTGGCTCATTCAAGAGATAGGGACACCTCTACAATATCTATATGGCCTCGAATCCATTATATTTACACACCCAACACAAGGAAGCATCCCCTTCTCTACTACACAGTCCTTTAGGTTATTCCTTCCCTTCTAGTGCTCTTCTGAGTGTGTGTAGAAGATTCACCAGCCACTCTTATCTTTTTAGGTGAGGTTCCTCTCTGCACTAGGTTTAAAAGTCCCATTCAACATATCTTCCACCCTTAAGTCTTGTATACAATTCATACTCAAACTAGGGTGCACACTACAACAAACCATAGGGAAACACAACAACACAAACTCCTCTATGTAACACAGAGAAATGGGTTTTCATACCACTCTGTAACACAAAGAAATGGGTTTTCATACCACTCTGTAACACAGAGAAAACAAGGTTTCACACCACAATGTACCACAATGTAGTTCAGGATAACACTGTAACACACAACTAGGGTTTCATACACTCTGTAACACAGGGAAACACTGTAACACAACCATGAACCACAAGGTGTAACATGAGCAACTCTCCCCAACCACAATGTAGATGGACTGAACCACACTGATCAATGAACTACACTGCACAACCATGAACAAAGACCTTCTCACGAATCCAGAGAGTGAACAAAGCATAATCGATCCGATCAAATGATAGAATCGTTCCAATGACCAACCTGTTCAGGTGAAGATCAGGATGACTGACTGGGCACACATTTTTTGGTTTTCTTTCTTCAGAAGCAAGAACACATCCTATGCAACTGTAGGATTGCTTAGTCACGAAATCGATTTCCATGCCTTGCTCTTCCCAAGGCATTAATTGCCTCAACCAATTTCCTGTAAGAAAATTGAATGATTGAGCACAAAGACAAACCAGGGTAAACGGGATAAACAACAGGTAACTTTTGAATAGATCTACGACTGAGATCAACCCTCAAACAGATCGACGACGCACAACGATTTTGCTGATTCTACTAGTGCGAGTCAACAAACTTTTGATGTGCGCAAAATCTCTATGCAATCCGCTTCATCAAGTTTGGAGTCCATCGTTGATCTGGTGGGGACACAGATACAACGATCCATAAGGATTTCATTGATTCAACTAGCAAGTTGTTTAACATCAGCTAGTGGGCGCAAAATTTCTATTCAAAAGGATTTAATCTGTCTTGCGTCTGCCTAGGTGACTAGGATGACAAATCAGCAAAGTGTTCTCTACTTATTAGACTCGGTTTTGGGAGGATTGATTCTGCAATCACTGACCTGGTATCTGCTGGTTTATTCCCCTCCCTATTCCTTGTGAAATCATGCCCCTATCTCTTTCACATTGCAGTGTATATCTAGTTGTGGTATTTTATTAATTGTGTATTCACATGATATTCTAAAATGTGTTGTGCTTTACCAACACTTAACCATAAGCACCAACCTTGGTCACCCATACAGAAAACACCAGATCAATGGCAGGGCCTTGGCCTTGAGCTCCATGCAATGATCTGAATACAATATACACATCATGTACAATTCAATACCATAGGGTCAAAACCGGGGCACACATTCCCCTCCCCCTTGGGGTTAAAACCGGGGTGTTACAGAGAGGGGATGAGGCCCTTTTAAAAGTATATGAAAGTCCATCGATTAAAGAAGAAGAAATGCAAAAGATGAAAATATGCAAGAGATGCATCTCAGATAGAATTAACATGTTTCATTGGAACACAACTTTTAACTGCATTGAAGAGATGTATTCCACATCCTAGGAAAAATAATTACGAACAGTTTGCACAACGAAGCCCTCGAATTGATGCTATACATATAACAATTCAAACCAACAATAAATCCACTGTAAAAAAAGAGGTATATAGGTAGCCTTTAAAATGGCTTAGCCATGTCTCATGTTTGCTATGCCATGAGACTCTGTTAAGCCAATTGGGAACAATAGTTATGAACAACTTGCAAAATGAAATCCTCAGATTGAGAGTAAACATACAACAATTCAAACCAGCAATAAAGCCATTGTCAAATATATGCCAAAAATATTGGCAATAATAGTTATTAACAACTAAGCAAAATGAAACCCTCAGATTGACAGTAAACATATAGCAATTCAAACCAGCAATAAATCCATTGTAAAATATATGCAAGATAATTTACATTTTTTTAAGATCATTAAAGGGATTGTATGAATTACATCCGTGAAACTGAAATTAACTGAAAATTTTAAAAATTGCAAGGATTAAATTTCCCTTTGTAAAAATTAAATGAATTCAAAGGTACTGAAATCATAATTGAATGTTTTCTTAGCACAACTATTGTCTAAAACAGTTCAACGGGGTGAAATAATACTTGTGATTTTGTTAGGTGGCCAAAACTTTGTAAAAAAACCATAGTGTAAACGAAGAGCAGCAAAAGCAAGATAGTACAACGAAAGGAAAAAAAGTATCAAATAATGTTTAGCTCAGAATATTTATAGATGCTAAAAAGCAAATGCAGTGCAACAAACCTAGTGAATCGAAGAGTCTAACAAGATAAGTCGTAGAAAATGCAAAAAATTTGACTGTACTTGGAGAAATTAAGATGCATGTTCAAGTGTGAATGAAACCACGACTCTTGTTGCAATGATCGAGCATTGTTGCATTGATGGAGCATTTATGGTGGTGAACCAACAGAAGTGACAACGGTGTTGTCTTCCTCATCATAACAAATATGCAAACCAACTACCAAGAAGCGAGTTGAACACAACATTGAACCCACAAAACCCTAAGCATCAAAATGAACCCTTTAAAACCCTCTAGGGTCATCGAGGATTGAACTCACAGATAATCAAGCTGAACAAAGGACTAAACTCACATATAATCATCCCGAACAAAGGAGTGAACCCACAAATCCTCGATGTAAACCATTTTGCAACATAAACCCTTAAACATGGAAATGGGTATGGCTAATCCATCTTTTCTACAAAGACGTGATGTGGTTATGCCCGTTCGGTCTCCTGTCCGTCCCTCACTACCTCATGGTGAACGATTCCAGAAGAAATCAAAACCATCTGACAACAGATGGGGTTGTGACTCAAGTTGTGCCGGGGTTGTGACTCAAGTTGTGCCCAAGATGAAGCCAAACCTTGCGACGATCACCTGGGATTCCAAGGTCCATCACCAAAGAAACATGCACAAAAATAGCCGCGGGAAACCTGGGATTCAAGGGTCACCTTCCCCATGGACTATGACATGAAGACGACAATAATCTTATCTGAACTTTACTTGCTTGTCAATGTTCAAAGATGGTCCAGGATAAAACATAGACAATAATTCAAACTGGGACGAAAAGGACACTTGCACCCGCCATGAGAATCCTAAGCTTGAAACCCAGTGAACAAAATCTCAACCGCACCCTATCAGGACACCCTTCTAGGACCAAATAAACCTCTATGGAACCCGGTCAACAAAACCATGCATCAAAAAACATGACAGAGTTGTCAAATAACACATGCCAGACACACCCACCATGACACACAGGCTAGATATAGTCGCAATCGCCATTAGAAGCCTAAGCTTGAAACTTGGATAACAAAACCCCAACCGCAGTCTGTCATGACCAAATAAACCTCTAGGATGAAATAAACCTCCACAAAGCCTAGGAAACAAAACCACGTGTCAAAACTGTGGGGCAAGTGTCAAAAAACCATCCGCTATATCAATGAGGAATCTATTGAGACTTTGTCTCCATTGTTTAATACCTTCGGCATAAATATGTCACCCCTTGTCATCTTCTAGTTACCAAGTTTTTCAAATAAACTTTGTATGATCCTTTTATTTTAGATTACAAGCTCTATTTACAAGTTCCACAAAACTTGTAAGTGGAAACACCTTAGATAAATGTCAAATTAGCACCAGCTTTGCAACATTGCATGCCAATTGACTCACATATTTACTTTTCTAAAATGCTCTAGAATTTGAGATACAATAGTTATATGTAAAACCATATGTTTAGTGACACTAAGAAATATGAGTAATGTTGTGATAATAATGAGATATGTCTATGATAATATATAACAATTACAAGTATATGTAACTATATTTTACATTTATATTTGAGACTTGTGACTAAATTTTCATGTATATATTTGAGAAGGTAATGAAAATAATTAACATCAAAAAGCAAATTACACATATGAGAGAGCACTTACCATTTGTATAGTAATTCGATGAAGCATTAATAACTTTGACCATATGCTTGCACTAGGGAAATCATCTTCCTATAACTAAGGGTGCTATGGAGATGAAAGGCTGGTGAGTATCTGGTGGACACATAAAGCTTCTCTTGTTATGATGCCTATTTTGATGCCATATTGTTGAACAAGTAAAGACCATCCATCTATAGGATGGAGGATGAACGATGTTCATATGGACTTGAGTTTAACAAATAAAGAACATGCATAAAATCATTCGTTTTAAGATAGAGAATGTTTATGTGGAATTTGGAATTTGGAATGTTTATGACATTGTTTTAATGAGAAGTATATGAAGATGACCATGTGAATTGAACAATTAATATTGTTTTAATAAAAAGTATATATATATATTTAAATATATGTTTTTTTAATAGTTATTTAAATAGAAAAACAATAATAAAAAATTTAAATCACATCTAGAGAGATTTTGGATTAATAATCTAACAAATAAATATATTATGCATAATTGGAATAACTAATTGTACAAGTGTTCGATTTAAAGAGACATGACGATAATATAGATCCATGTGCATTGTGGCCCCAACTAGATGGGCCACATTAATTAGATATCCATGTGACAATAATAGAGATCCATGTGGACCAACTAGTGGTGCTTTCAAATTAAATATTTTTAGAGATTGTGTGGCCCCAATAGAAAGGTCCACTTTAATTATTTGAGTGGTGCTTTCCAATAAAAAAAATTAAAGATTGATTGTGACTTAGGGAAGAAAACGTTTTATACAGAATCATGAGATCGCATATTTAGGGAACATGAAGAAAACCTTTCCTCACATAAATGGATAGGGAGAACATGAAGCGTTTGGATTACTCGGTTGGCATTTACCATATTGTCAGATATTCACATATCCCTCCACTTTCATACAAATTTCTCTACGTTGAGACAAATTACATGAAAACTATGAAATGTCCACACAATATGCTTCATTGACTATATTTTTTGGTTTTTAATGTTTTTAATAATTTGGATGTATTCAAAAATCAAATATATTGAAATATAAATATAGTATTATGTAAGTATGTAAGTTTGAACATGAATATGAATACGATTTGGTACAGAAAAAATATATATAGAAAAATTCTAATACAATTAAAATACAGAAGTATATATTTTATAAGTAAAAAAAATGTATTTTTTAAATTTAAATATATACATTGTCATTCAAATTTTTGAAGTAATATTAACTCTTTATTATATTGTAAATAACATTCAACATATCTTAAATGTGAAACATAACATAGGATATAACAACCTGAAAATAGGGTTTAATAGGTAAGTATGGGCTCAAGGCCTCATTATATATATAATTTTTTAAATATTGACTATGTAAAATGGTTTTAATGTACGTTTTTCTTTTAATATTAATCAAGTAACGCATGTTTTTTAAATTTTTATTTAAAAGATTACTTGAAACTATAGTTACAAATTTGTTTAAAATAAATGAGATTTTGCCTAGATTTTATTGTTTTGTTTTGAAAAAATTTATTTATGTGATTTTATATTTTTTTATAAGAGAAAGAATATAGAGTGAAAGTAATTCTAGCTGAAATTCCACTTATTTACAAGTAAATTTTAAATTAACATTCAATGAATTTTTAAAATATAAAAATTGTAAGTATATTTAAGTATTTGTATTTACTTTACCTTACCATATCTATACTATGTCCAATATTGGCCTAATTTCGAATTCCAAATGAATTTTCATACAAGAACTCTTAATAGGGCTAAATCTTGCTACTATGGTTGAAAGTTAGATGGTTGAAAATGCCTTCTTTATTTAATGATGTAACTCTTATTTTCTTTGTTGCAACTTTTTTTTGCTAGGAGTTTAGGATTACAACAATCACACTTCTCAGTGAAACGATATTTCAATTCCAGTTGTGAATTTGTGGAGTAAACCATCTAAGATAGGATCAATTGTTGTTATCACTAGATGTGAGTACATGCCCTTCTAAACAACTTCGACTGCTCCACCATTTTAAGGGCCCTCTACACCCAATATTTAATATGGAGCACCAACATAGTCTCAAGTTATAATAAGAAGATTGACATCTCACTCCTTTTTAAATGTCCATTGATGTTTGGACATCTATTAGACATCCATGTGCTTGATGGAACAAAGCACAAAGTTTTCAACTATAGATCTCTTATTGTTGCTTATTATGGTTACAAGTCTTCAAATACAACCTTTGTGTGTCTATGCCTTTATAAATACCTCTTAGATCTTATTATGACTATCTAACAAATTTCATCGTGTAGATGTTTGTTTTAGGAAATACAATCAGTACTTGCAATTGTAGTCAGTGAGTCCAATAACATAATTCTTTCCATTGTTTGTTAAGAGCCTATAAAATTGAATAAAGAAACTGAAAATTGTTTAATGGAATTCCAAAAAAATGCCGAATCCTTATTAATTGAGAGGAATGTTTGTAATATCCTTCCAAGGAATTTTGTCAAGTTTGAAAATGTCCCTTACAATGGTTAAAGGTTATGGGATTTTAATTAGAGAAACCATGGATCCTTGGCTTTGTACGTGGAATCAAAAGGATGTAAATCCTTATTTTGCATGCTTAGTGCAACTATAGATATGTGCATAGTTTTCTAGCAAAAGGGTTGTATGAATAGGGTGATAGAGTTTAATAAACCAGATATTAGAACTATAGACAAAGAAATTGGCGGAAGAGGATTTAAGAAACAACTAAAAAAAAATTGAATTATAGGCCATTGTGTCATGTTGGAGACAACATCAAGAATCTTTGCGTACTTTTCACATCGTGACACTTATGAATGCTCTTAAAATTGTGGCACAATCTACATTGACCTCTTTTACAAAGAAGTTTTCAAATCATCTAATGAAGAGGATTGAGTTACAATTGGTGATGTTCATCTTCTAATGAGGATTGAGCTACAAATAGTGAAGTTATATTGTATTATATAATGGAGGAGTTCAAGCAGTTGTAAAGTAAATTAAGATCCCTACAAGACTCACCTTAAATGTGTCAAAGTAATGATGTATTTTCAATTTTTTGGCTTATTATGATTGTAGATAATATTAAAGTGCAAATAATATGATTGGAACTAATATCGGAAAAAAAGTGTTAGATATTACAACAAATGGTAAATGAGATGAATTTAAATTTAATTTTTTAAATGTTTTTAATAGAAAAATAAATTCAACTACACCAAAGGTAATTAAACCTTAAGATATATTAACCAATAAAAAAATCCAACATAAAATTTGCAAAAATGAAAAATAACTAATATAATATAATATAAATATGTGAGGATAAATGTTTTCACAAGTGAAAATCCAAAAAAAATGAGCATAATAATGATATTTTCGAAAAACATGGAATATTATTAACACCAAAAAAACTGACAAAATTATGGTATATTGAAATTTATATTTATGTAAAAAGATAAAAGTTTTTTTTCCTATGTAAAAAAATAAAGTTATTTTTTCTAAATATAAATCTTCAATTATTATACAAAGATAAGTTATATATAAAAAATAAAGATATGCTTTTCTATGACATAAATATGTATGGCTCTCAAACTCAACTCCACATGGTAACACATTCTTATTTTATAAAAACTAAGTGTTAAAACTAAGTGTTTCATTGAAGACTTATATTACAAACAATTTTAGGCATGCTATGAGCATTTTTTAGGAAAAAATTGGAAAATTAGTAATGTGCATTTTTTGAAACCAAACCTATGAAAATTTTAGGGATGAAATTAGCTTATAGGCTATTTTTCCTTTTTTTCTCCCAAAAAAGATTGGGCAATTTGCATTTTTTGAAGCCTATTTTAGGCCAATTTCGATGGGGTAAAAATTTTTTACTCTAAAAATCTTATTATATAAAGTATATAAAATCCTTAGAAATTGAAATATTTTTAGAAAAATATGGCCAAATATTTTATAGTTCACATTTTAAGAATTGGTAAGATTGACCAAGATTTATACACTTTTAAATTAATAAGGATGGACTTAAAATTTAGGGTGAAACAAACATACTCATATTGCAACCAATACACCATAATGTTAATAGGGAGCACCACTCTCTTGTTATTTCCCCAATTTGGATAAGGATCCTGGTATATTAGGCCTTATATGTTTTTGTAGACTACTTCTATAAACCAATAAAAAAAAATTATTATGTATAAAGAGATATTTTATGTCATAAAAAATAAATCCAAGACACATGGGTTAGGCATGTAAAAGGGGAAATCTATATTATTTTAAACGAGAACATTTTCAACAATACTCAAATATCACTAAAATACAAGATATATAATTTTAAAGAAGTATTCAAGGAACACGGCTAAATGTTATACAATCTCAACATTTCTATGTTTGTCGTCACTAGAATCTGGTCACGCATTCTTTACTAAAATTGCAGTTCTTGGTTGATGAGGTTGATTTTGACATTTTCATGTTTGCCATCATTGGAATCCAATTTTCATGACCAATCTTGCAAAGAATCATAACAAATACATGCCCCAAGCATTCATTATGCATATTTGTCGCAGATTTCACCAATGGTTTAGATACATAGCAGGATGATGACCATCAACTAGAAAAACAAATATCACTATGTGTAGGGAAGTGAGTAATGATATCCTACAATTTATGGGTCCATTCGGGATTAGTAAATGATGCACTTGAATTGGTCATGCAAATTTTATATACACTTGGATCTAGCCATCCTAAGTTACCAACTTATGTTGTCATGGCATAAGTAACAAGAAACAAATCCCCCTAAAGACGACTTGGGCATTGACTATCCATAAATCCCAAGGATTGACATGAACAAGTTCAGCCATTGACGTTGGTAACAATGAATGTCAAGGATTGACATTCACACCAATGCCACATATTACAACATTAGAAGGAATCTGAATTACACTATCATTCTCCTTCAAACGTTATTCAAAGATGAAAGACACTTCATATGTCTCACTTCAAAAAAAAACAAGAGAGGCGCCTTCATTCTTTGTCCCTTTCACACTTAAAATTGCAATCCTCAATACTTGCACTACCCCTAGCAAATGAAAATACCATTGTTGATTTCCAATATATTTAGAGTCAAACTTGATCACTGCCTAACCTTTTATTGTTTTACTCACATATGTATACTTTTTTATATGATAAATTATTGTACAATTCATTTTATTTTACTTGTTGTAGATTACATCAGTTTCTATTTATTGCTTATTAATACTTGCAATATAGTTCACATAAATTTACATTGTCTACATACACACAACTTTTTCTTATTTTACAACATATTGAGATTCCTCTCGGTGTTTCATTTCCCCCTCTTTGGGGGTATGCTAGTAATGATATTTTCGAAAAAACATGGAATATTATTAACACCAAAAAAACCGACAATTTCATGAATAGACTGCCCATGTGAATAGTTTTCGATGATCACTGCGGTGAGTGTGAGTTTTGCCG
>LPNX010214758.1:148011-203559 GCA_001517045.1 Pseudotsuga menziesii | reverse complement strand
ATTCGAATATTAAAATCCCTCCATTGCCGCTTATTTGAATTATTATTAATCATTGTATCTTCGAAGTGGGAAAGTAGAACACTATAGAAAGGGATGGATGGGATCATTGGGATGCATACTAAGTCCATTTTGAGGACCTTTTCCAATGAAAGATGAAAGTGAACAACCCTAACGTGAGCACGAGGGCATGTCTAGGAGACTCATGAGTTTCCTTGGATATTGGAAGATTTATAGTAAGTTAATCCTGTAACAATGTGTATGTTTTTTGTAGTTTTTGTTGAAATTTGGTTATGTGATTTTTGTTGAAATTGTGATTTTTATTTGTGGAATTGTATTTTTTTACTCCAGAAATGGATTCAACATCTTTTAGTTAATGTGATGGGTGATTCAAAAATAATCATTGATTGGGAAAATGGTTTGATCTCTATGTAGGTGTTACGCTTGTCTAGCTGGATGAAGAAGATAAGGACATTAATTTCGTTTTTTTAGGTTATTACTTTCAGCTAGAAAAACTGTGTTAATTTAATTTTTTTAGGTTTTTTTTTGTAGGTGTTACACTTGTCTAGTTGTATTTTCTTATAGATTTCATTTTACTAGTATCATTGTTTGTTGTAGCTTTATTCCATGAACTCTACCCTACTGTCTCATTGACAGAAGAGGTGCTTTTGCACATAGAAGGGGTGAAAATCCCGCTACAGTTTTGGTGACCATACTGGGTCGATCCTCTTGGATCCCTTGTTTTGTAGGTATTTATTTTGTTTTTACTCACAGCCATCACTGATCAGACCCTCACGTGGCCGATCCGAACTTGTACGACACCTGTGCATGCCCCGCCTGGCCCTAGACGACTCAGTTTTTAAAAAATTCCAGTTTCGGCCCAAGTCGCACCTTTCGGTCCAAAACCCGTGACCCAGTCGTGTAATTTCACCTATTATGCGTGACCTGGGTCACGACCTTAGCCTTGTAAAGTGCAAATTGTCTCATAGGGCCAATTCGTGCTTGTTTTTGTTGTTTAAGCGACCCAGTCACCTCAGTTTTTCCTGTTTGTGTGACCTAGTCGAGGCTGTCAACCTGTTAAGTGAGACTTGTCTGTTTCTGAGTTGAATTCTATAATTTACATTTTGTACTACATTTGTTTAACTCAGTTATTTGGCCCCTCCTCCTCTACTCGGTCATCACGCTCCGGGGTCTTCTGAGATAGGATGGGGGGTTGAGTAAGTTTTAGTAATAGGAATCCACTTCACTATTTTTCGCTTCAACTAAAAACAAGTGAATTTGGATCCTATAGGGAGTGGTAGACTGTTGGGGGTCTCATGGCATTAGTGCCCTCCTTGTTGAGCATCGGGAACTTGGGGTTTGACCTATGAATCTACGGGTGGACTTGTTTCCACTTTCTTGATATCCCAACAATCCCTCTTTGATTTGAAGGATACAAAGTTGGGGTGGTCACATTACTAGTTTGCAAACATAACAAACAATCACCTATTTTCAAACCCTTTTTTGTCTTGCACTTTGTTCAGATCTGCTTTTACCTTTCAGACCTGCTTTGGTACAACCCTTTACTTATTTCTTGTAGGAAATCCATTGTTATTATCTATTTCATATTTGAAAGTAAAAGTAAAAATTTCATACACAAGTGCACACATAATCACACCAATAATCAAACAAACTTGGTTCATGACCCCGAGCGAAACCTTAAAAGTAACCAAATTTAATTAATAACATTCGGTTTGAGACATAAATCTCATCCGCAAAAACTGTGGGAAGTACTTGGGATTTTCCCTAAACACATTGTGAGGAGTACCATAGGAACCTCAAAGTAGCTGGCCATTGAAAGGACCTTCCAAGCGAAATGGGAAACAAACCCCACCGGATTGACTAGGTACCAACCTGTGAGGAATACCAAAGCGCTGTCTTCAGGAAGTCTTGGTGTTCGAGTGACGCCTTTTGAGCCAATAGGAAGCTGATTTAAACCGGGGTCCAACTTCATTACCTATTAATATTACAACCATCATTGCTCCACCACGGTATTCCCAGCGACTTAGCGGGCACTCCCCTCATCTTGGTTCTTTAAACTGTCACCATCGGAACCCTCTTCGAAAACCCTCCTCACCTTCAGAAGGACACAGCCTCTGATTCTGATTCAGAATCCTACCACTCTGAACTGAATCTGTTCACTACACCATCTAGCCCCATGGCTGGTACTAATCCCGATCCCTTCTTCGATGGGGGAAGTGGCAGTGGACCTATGCCCTTACCATCCATTATCATGGGCATCCCTGCCAGTGGTACCACCACCAGTGCGCATGCTGCTATAGGTATGCTACCCATTACTGGTGGCCCCATACCAACTACCATAATTCCTACTGTACCACCTTACATACTTGGGGCCAGTGACCCTTCCACGACCATTTCGACTACCCCTATGCTGGGAAGTCAACCTCACATACCCCCAACCATGCAGGGACATCATACTCCTGCAAACTCCGGTGCCATTTTCGTCCCATCCCGAGACAACCTCGAGTCTAACCTACCATTTATGGCTCGTCTTAACTTTCCATATTTGGCTAGGTTAAAGAAAGACCCCATTAGTTGTTAACCTCATTGGCCTCCCATGGCAACCAAACTTCCTTCAAACATCCCAAATTTTGAGGAAAAGGAGGGGGAGGACCCCCAAAACCATATCATGTCCTTCCATTTATGGTGTTCCTCAAAAAACTTTGTGGATGAATCTGTCAATCTAAGGCTATTACAACACACATTTACAAGTGTTGTTGCAAAATGGTACATCGAACTACCACATGCCTCCTACCCATATCTCTTTTTACTGGACTCCATGTTCCTCCAATACTTTCAACTACCTGTCCTATATAATGAAGGAGTGGAGATAATTCTATCCTGCTATCAAAATACAACTACCCACATCACTGACCACATCCATGATTGGTGGTGGGGACGTAGCCTGTGCAAGATCCAATTGGATGACATGATCTTCCTTGATTGGTTTTTAAAGACCTTACTCCCACCCATAGCCAAGGAAGTTGCCTCTAAGTGACCCCAATATGAGGAGGAGGCCATCTTAAAGGCTCAACAATTCGACCTAATCTACGCCCAGTCTGGGTATTTATATACCATCATACCAGATTCTCCCTATGCTAGCACCTCCCTCCGCAATACGCCAAGGGAATCCCATGCTGCAAATGGTGTCATTAGCTCTATCACACAACACCCTCAGTACTATGCCCCCTACAATGCCACTGCACCTAGGAAGCACCGATAGTGTTGCACAACGAAACCATATCCCTGATTACTCACAGGTGATGGCCGAGTCCAGATCCATGTGCTCCTATGCACATCCTGTGCTAAGCATGCCCATGGGTCGACTTGGCCAGCACAGTCGTATTTGGTCCCAATGGCTAGATTAGCAGCTCCCCCATCTCCTCTAGTCTATTATACGCCACCAACACAACATAATATGGAACCAACCTCGTCCCCTCTGGTTTCCACGGGATAGGTTTTTGCTAAGTAGAACCTTCCCAACCAACCCGCACCTAACAACCAACAAGGTCAGGGTAGGAAAACCTGAGGATGAAACCGAGGTAATAATCAACCGCAAGGAGGTAGCCAACAACCTAACCCCCCCAACAACAATGATGCCAATCCACTGGCATAGAACCCCCAACCTCCTGACCGATTGGGAAAGAACCCATAGTTGTGGACCAATCATCCGTGTGCCCTATGTAACACTTATGGTCACTATACACATATGTGCCCTCATATGGCTCACGTCAAACAGTTTATCCAGAATGAAGCTCAACAGGATTTCCATGTCGTGTCCTAGGCTCAGCCCAACCATGCACCACTAGGTCATCCACCTATGGTGCTCTGAAACCCATTACCAATCCAAGGATTGATTACAACTACACCCTTGGTCCCACCTGCTCTCGCCACGACTCCACCTACAAAGACTGGTGTTCATCACCTGATGAAACTGTCAACCAAAGAATTTAACCTCTAGACTAGGCACAACTAGTACAGATCCACCATGAAAATTGATGACCCATCAGCAGAATCTACTTCTAACACTTCCAACACGGTCCTCCACTTACCTACACCCCCCACTGATGGGGCGGCCAGAGTTCCATGATTTCCTGTATGACGGATTGCCAACAATGCGACAGCTCGAGATGCCCTAAATTATAGCATCATTGATGACTTGGCCTAATCACCGACAACCATGTCCACTTTAGAAGTGCTCTAAACTTTCCTGATGTAGTGGAAAGTGTTTTTATCCGCACTAAGTTCCGTAGGTCCCGCTGATTACAGGTTGATCACGTTTGATCTAGATCAAGGAGAACTCAGAATTCCATCCACCATCGCCTTCCAAATTCTGGTCTTAATTCAGAATATAGACATGCATCGATGTATCATTGATGAAGGGGCACACACTTGTGTTATGTCAACTTTTGTCTGGCAGAAACTTGGGTCCCCTACCCTCCAACCGTCCACTACCACCTTCTGTGCCTATGATGGTCGCCCTACAAATGCCTAGGGCATTCTTCTGAATGTTCCTATTTCATTAGCTGGTAAAATGATCTTGATTGACATCAAGGTTATTAACACCCAACTTGATTATAACCTCCTCCTGGGATGTATCTACATGTATGCCATGACAGTCATGGCATCCACCATCTTTTGACTCCTTATGTTCCCTCATGATGGAAATATCATGACAGTCGACCAATTAACTTACTACGATCCATAGGGATCAGCCACACCGGAACACATCATCCCTTCCATTGATACTGCCATCGAAAACATATACATCCCTTCCTCATCTATTGTGGGCCCATGATTGTTTGTCGAAGCACCTATGGAAGACACCTTCCCATCTCTGTTGCCTCCGCCCATGTTGACTGACATAGTAGAGTTGTGTACTATCTCATCCAGTACCATCCTGACCACACCACAAAATCAATCACAACCACAACCACTATCACTCATGAATTATTGGGGTTCATTCCCAATCTACATGATTCCCTTCCTATTCCCACCATCTGGCATCATGAGTAAGCCTGTCATGGCCACTCTAAATTTACCTAATTTTACATTGGGGATTCTTGTGTGGTACCTTGAACCACCTACCCCACCTTCGATGCCTCGGTTTGTTGATGCCAGTCAAACCAATTGAGATACAATCACGCCCTACTCCAGCCCCATTAAATACACCTTCCATCCCCAAACCTATCACCCCTCTCCCAAAGAAGGTTGGGGGGAAAGGACACCAAAGCAACAACCGAGCCTCATCTGACTCCACCATGCGCTTTGTGCGATGTCCATGGTCATGCAACTCAAAATTGGTCGAAGATACCTATCTTGTGCACACACATAGATGCTATGGATACAACCGACAACATTTTAATAGTCATTGTCTCAACTCCGCCAGTGGTCAAGAACAAGTCTTTGAGGACAAACCATGTGTGCAAAATTTGTGGATTTATGGCCATTATTCTCACCATTTCCCAGACTTGTCTGAGTATCAGTTATCCCTTTGCGACCTTTGCAAACACTCTCGTGATTCTGAAACCACTATGCTTGAGGAAATTCACCATCTGGTTTCTTCCTTGGACACAACCGTCACCAATATCTACATGATCTTTAGTTCTAGTATTACTCCCATCTCCCTGGGTGGAAGATCCACCCGATCTATCTTGACACCACTTTCGCGACAACGGAGAGACCATCAAAACCACCACCTATTTTACCCCATTTCACTTAGCCCATGGCATGGAGTTGATTCTTCCCATTGAATGTTAGATTCCTCCCCCACGTACTTTGCGCCAACTACAAAGTCTCCAAGGCAAGGCCAATTTACTTCGTCGGAGGTCCTATGTCTGAGTCGCTCACCATGCAGCACTTGGGGCATAGTTTTTATTTTTTGTTTTGCATCATTTTTACCACGAGTCAGTGACCCCCTCCAGTATTTTCTCCATGTCTAGTCATAATGAGTCCATTATAGAACTATGTCGCATCATTTGCATGTGAGCAAGTGGATCTAACACATCCACCCTGCCCCTACGCCGATGGTAGTCCATTGGAGGGTGTGGTTCCACATCTGCACATGCACATAGTATGTTGCACGTATGATCTAGCTACCACTAGGCTAGCATACCGTCATGTCCCATGACCTATCTTGGAGGTCGAGGCCTCTCTGTGTTTCCCCGGTATTCCATGCCCATGTATGGATCATCCTCTACAAGGATTGTAATTTTCCACCATTGTGCAAAAATCTCCCGGGTCGAGAAATGACCTTCCAGGATGCCTCCCTCCTTACCGTTTCTTCCTGCCATTTCCCAGAATCACACCTATTTGCATGCCACCATGCGAATCCCACCTTGTACATTGAGCTACCTTCGTACTCATAAGCCTCCGTTTGGTCTAGTTTTTTCCCTGTGCACCACTACAACAGGGGCAACATCATTAGATGCTAGTCAGAGTAATCTGGAGTCCATTTGAGATGTTGTTCACACCACTGGGTTCATTTTTCTTCCCTCTTTCTGTTGACGAGGCCCTTGTATCGTTCTCTCACTGTGATTTTCCAAGTCATTTCTTGGAAGACACCTCGGTTCATGAGCCATCACGTGAATCCCCCCTTGTATGTATTGTCATGTTCATGATCCATTGACTCCATCCATACTACACAATCGACCATCTTTGACCACCATCCATTGTCCCGTAAGGGGGCCCCATTAGTGTTCCACATTTATGCCCATCATCCATGTTCACAACATAACCTCTTTCCATGTAACGAACACTTCCCCCTTGCATAATTTCCCATTATGGAGTTTCTGTTAAGCTCTTTTCTGACTCTTAAAAGAATGAAAAGATCGTTGAGCATGCTTGCTTCCTTTCACGCCTGTTAAAGTATTTGAAAGGGCGTCTATGTGACCTTGTTTGCCTCCTTTGTTGGATTATGTAGACTATCATAAGAAAAGGACCACCTTGGCACACTCAGGTTGGGAACGTTTCCCTTTGCATCCTTTTATGCTTTATCGGGCATTGGGACCGAATTTTACGAAAAAGCTCATCATGGGTTGTCTTTAATCTCTTTTACAGCCTTCTCATGAAGAAAATATTGCCGAGAAAACTTGGTTTCGTTCATGCTCGTAAAAGTATTTGAATGATTGTCCAGTCAGTATAGGTTTAACCCTTTCCAGCATGTTTGGACTACTAACGATAAAGAATTCTTCCTTCCCCAAAGGTTGGGAGAGCTCTCCTACACACACTTTTATCCTTTTTTGGATTCAGGAGACTACATACAGAAAAGAGACCACACTGGAGTCTTCTTCCTATTTTCAAACTATCTAAAAATGAAAACACCATTGAGCATTTGCTTTCTTGGGCTCTCTGCAAAACCATGAGATCATTTCATAATGGTGTCTTTCGGCGCCACCCTATATATTACAGTTTGGCAACTTTCCCCCATTAGGTCACCTTTGTTCAGAGTATTTTGCAATGAGTCTTCCTTAGATCCCATGGATATCACTATTCCAGTTACTTTCCTCAGTATTTCCCATTTGCAGTTACATTCCCGGTATTACAGCTATGATCCCTCTCCCATGAGTTAGTTTCATTTGATGTTAGGTCATCCCTACCGTCATATTCTGAACAGAGGAATTTTGCATCCCTGTACTCCCTTACCCCTGTTCCCCCATTCAGTGTGCCAGTCCCTAGATTTTACCACATCTTTTATTATCCCCCTCTTGCTTCTCGTCAAGGAAACATTATTGCCTTGATTAGTTGCAGGTCTCCCTCTGTTGACATCAACACATCTATTCCAGAGGATAGACCCAGAGATCCCTTTATCTTGGTTTCATTCACATTATTGATGATTTCCTTGGACCACTTGAGAGGAGTCATTAGTTCTTCTCAGGATGGTTGTGTCTCAAGTGCTTGACTTTAGCTACATCATACCATCGTTGAGATTCATATAGGGTATTGGTCTGTGCATTATTTGATTGAAGATTTCAGTTGTCACCTGACTCTAGCACATTGGTGAGTGCATTATGGGACCCAGACAGGTTCATGTCCCTTGTGATTTTCGAGTTGCATTGGAAACAGTGTTTAGAATTCCCAAAGCAATGATTCTATGTAGCTCCAGTATTGATGCAGTATATTGTACCATAGATATTTGGACTCCCTGTCATGGAATCCCTCCAGCTATGTACACTTCCAGATTCAACAGAGCATCAGTTATGAAGATATTTCATTCCAATAGAATGTCATTGTCGCTATGTATCAGTTCTTCAGATCAACAAAATATTCAACTTCTCATTGAGGCCACCATTTTGTAACATCAGTTGTATATGTATTGATCAACTCCTATATTCTTTGAGCCTTGATCCCATTATTTCTTCTTTTGACATTGTTACGAGCATGGGTATGCCCACCTCGTCCATATACATGTCATACATCATTTGTATCTCACCCATTGTTGGGAACCATTAATATAAAAACCAAAAGCCACTGTGGTTCGAACGAGGAAGCACCACTTCTTCACAGGTCTTTCCAGTCTCTCCACCATCCCCATGATCCTATGATGTTTGTTAGCCATACGATGAGCTCTTGCCCTCACACATCAGGGGGCAATCTATTAACGCAAAACACTTATCACCTAGCTCTACATGGTCTAAACCACATACATACATCATTTTCCTACCACTTTTCCCTTACCTTTGACCTTCACAACTATGGTTTACCTTCATTTTCTCTCAAAAAAGGCCAAAAAAACCCCACAAAAATGCCAAAAAATCTCACAAAAGGGATAAAACCCAGAAAGGGATTAAAACACAAAAAAGGGCTTTAAACCCCCCAAAAGGGCCTCAAACCCTAAACAAGGCTTAAAACCCTAACTAGGGTTCCAAAACCCTAAAAGAGAGAAGAAGACAAAAAACCTAAAAAATTATTATAAAAATAGTGTGAAGGTATTCATCAACAATATTCTTATCCCTTTTTCATTATTCTATTCTGTGAGTACGGTGAGAAACCATTATTTGCAAAGTATTCACACCATTTTTTCCAATCATTCCATAGCCCCACCATCTCCTATATAGTACGTTGAGGCATCCTCCGTACCAACCAGCCTATGGAGAGGCGGTCCATTTCCAAGATCGGGCACAATGGCCCATCTTAAGAAAAAAGGGTATAATTTTCATGTTTTTTGCTTTTATTTAGTTTAGTCGTATTTGCTTATAGATTTCATTATACTAATATCATTGTTTGTTGTAGCTTTCTTCCGTGAAATCTACCCTACTGTCTCATTGACAGAAGGGAGGTGCTTTTTCACATAGCAGGGGTGAAAACCCCGCTACAGGAGTCATTAAGTCCTCCTCCCAACTCTCCAGAACATTTATGAGAATAGAGGAAAACATCCCCTCCAACGATGGGAGAACGTTGAACCAGTACCAACGCCATTAACTTCGGTCTTATGTCAGTCGATATGGAGCATGTGACCATCAATATTCTCCAACAGGACTGGTTAAGGAAGCGGGATGTGGACGTGGGAGGTCTTATTTTGTGGCTCTTGGTCCTGATCTATGGTATTTGTCTCTAGTATTCCCCCTCGACTTCATTCAGCTGGCTCTCTCCGCATCCCAGAGGTCTGAATCTACAGCTGGCCTTGCAGAGGTTTTTCTCCCCTCTGTTTCTTAATTTGGAATTAGTCATTGAAATGTCAAGGTAAAGAGGTACACCTCGCAAAGGCAACTGTGGCCAAGGGAAATCCCAACATGATTTGGGTCTGATGGTGGAGGAGGGATATTAAGCTGGTATCTCCATGCTAATTCATGTTCTGATCGATGATTGGGAGGCTCGATTGGTTAATGAGCATCTAACATGGGTAGGGGGGGCGAAAAAATCAACCAATACTGGTTAATTAAGAACATGATGGGAACTCTTATGGAGGACAAGATGGGAAATTGGATCTCTACCCAAAACATGGTTCTCTCGGCCAAAGCTAAGTTGATAGACCTAGATGACTAGCTCAATAGTCTGGACGCCACTTTTTCCTGGAAGCACCAACTAGCAAGTGGGTAGCACAAAGCTAGAAAAACAGAGGTGGGGAGTGGCAGTGCTACGGGTGGGCGGTTAATGGATAGGGGCTCAACTTCAGTTCATATGATGACAACCAACATTCCTTTTCCAATTCCATCTACAATTGGACCTATGTTCAACAGGCGGGTTTACGACGAGGAACCCATCGACAAGTCTTCTCTCTTATCGGTAAAAAATCACGTTTCTACTTTTGATGATGACTTCCAGGGTGGATTCCCCATCTTGGAGGAGGTTCCCCCTCACTAAAATGTGGATAAAGACTTGTTCGAAGGCTCTGCCACCCACGAGTTCTTAATGTTATTTCAAGTTTTTCTATTTCAGCCTATTTATTAGTCTCTTGTTTAAAACTTCTATCAGCTGCAGTATAGTTGATTACAGGCCTAAATTTTGGTCTCCATTGGTAGATGGTTTTTTTCATTATGATCATACCAGACTATACTATAATTTTGAATGGTTGGGATGATGGTTCCATTATCATAGGCCACCACAGAAGCTTCGTTGCCATGTAATTTTCGAAACGTCCGTTTCATAGAATTTGTAGCTTTACAAAAAATATGTTAAGGAAACTAGAACATTAATATCAATTCATACATTTATCATGGAAGTTTTGGCACATCCTACAATACCACAACTTATCTACAATTATTATGTCTTTACCATTCGTCCAAAGAGACATGCTGGAAAATAATTTGGTAAGATCTTCTCTAAGATAACTATGCAGCCTCATATTGATTGACTCCTACATTTAGGTAGGTTCATACTAATATGTATGAGCATTCTAACTCATGCATAAGCAACTGGAATTGATTTCCTAATTCCAATATGGTTGGATAAACAAGGAATTAGCATGTTGCATTGCCTTCTTAAACCGCACTTGTCATCTCTCTACCTCTTCACACCATCATTCTTGCATCGCTTTAGGTGGAAGACATGGTCTTGTTATGAATACATACTAGAGAGGAAGTCCTTTGTAAACAGGATCAAAGTAGAAAAGTTGAAACTTGTGTTTTATGGCCTTACAGGATATTCAGATGGATAGGGGAAGTGGCTTATGAGTTATAGCTACCCATAACCTTCTCTAATCACAATTTTCATCACTTTGCTTCCATCCCATCACAATTGTTGCACTTCCTTCTTCAACTACAGTTGTATAATTAAATATCATCTCATTGTTATCTAGAGTAGTTGATGGCAAGACTGAAGGGAGAAACACCATGAGAACATACCTGCTTTAAATGGGCCACTGAAGAAACAACAAAGTCACACCTAAGACAAGGTGGATATTAGTTCAAGAGGATAATTCTATGCAACTTTGTCACTTTGATGATTGAATGAGTTCCCAAAGCACCCTTGCAAAGGAAATTGAAGGTAAACAAAGAAACAAGAGTTTATCTTTAGACAATGTGAGTAAAGGTAAAGGTAGTTTAAGAACCATTAGTTCAAATCCTCCAATTATAGATTCGATAGTAGCATCCAATCCATTCCCAGTTGCTTCAATATTCAATTTTCCAAGTAAAATCACTAGTGGTATGTAAGGATCCTCCCTTCAACCCCCAATTACACCCCTAGAGAGGATCCCAACAAGGTAGAATGGACTCAAGTGAACTAGTAGTTCCAACAATCAACAAAGGCTTAGAGTGTAGGAGGTGGAAACAATACCAATAGAAAATATGAAACATGTGGAAGAAGCATCCCAACCATTAAAATGTTATCTCCCATAAATACTGATAAGCGATTGAGTTGATTCACCTGCAAAATCCAAGGTTGTTAACCCAGTTCACACTGAATCATAGCTTGTTTCACATCAACGACTCATATTATTGTGCCATTGAGTTTGTAAAGAAAAGTGTATGTATTTGTATGTCAACCTATAAGATGTTATATTTACTATAAACCTAAACCTATATTCATTAATGTATGAGAGAAGTACCTAAAAACCTCAAACAATATCCAATACTCATTAATTTCTCAAAATTCTTCTAAAATCATGGTACCTAAATGCTAATATTTAAGCATGTTATCCTTAAAAAGGCATTAAAATATAACTAAACAACCCACCAACATATGTATAAATTGTGCTTACAAGTTAGATAAGCTCTATGGCCTCTTGATTGCATTATGTAACTTATTTTGAAGTAACAATTACACAAATTGGTGGACTCCAATTGTAGCAAAATCTAAACATACGAAGTCACTTTCATGTTAACATATGATCCATAAATAATGAAGGCATATTGAACTTCCTTACATTGTAGCAGAAGTTATCTTGTTGATTACAAGATAAAACACAGGGTTCCAAGGTTATTTGGCATTCTTGACTATATAATTGATGACAACATAATGTTGATGAGGTTCTCCAAGGTGTCCCCAAGGCCACCCAAAATTAGCCTCTTTGCTAATTGACTTGGCATGTTTGTTAATTGACTTGGAAAATTGGTGTTGGACTTGGACTCTTTCTATTTATGGTTGTATGATCTTGTTAAGGAGACTATACATGATGTACACCCTTACTAGCGTGAGTGCAATTGTTGCACAAAGAAAGTTTGGATATGGTCAGACTACAACACATATAACATCATTTAGCAAATAAAACACACTATATCAATGTTAATTAGGTCCCTATGTATTAATTGTATTATTGCATCGAGAGTAGGGAGGTGCTCTCAGACAGTATAGGGGAGATTTTGTCAGATTTGTCATGTTACGTTATGTTACGTAACGTTCCCAAAAATAAAAGTAAAAATAATGTCAGCTCATAAAATAGAAAAAAATAAAATGAACATAGATCTATTTTAAACTTAGAAAAAAAATACCCTTAGAAATTGAATCTCTCTTAATACTTATCAAATTTGGGTTTAAAAATATACAATGATAATTATAAGATAGTGTGTTACATATTAATATTAATACATGTTGAAATATTGTAACTTCAAAGGATATTATAAATGCATTTTACTGATGTACCCCAAGGGAGATGTTATTATTCCTCCATCGGGATGTTACTATTGTAAATGGTCATCATAGAGTCATGAGGTAAAGTCTCCATTGTAATTCGGGTCATTAGTACCTTAATGAATGATATAAAATACCGTTTTGAGTCTTCCTAGGTGAAGTCGACCTAGACAATTTAGTGGGGACGACTTGTTTAGGGTAAAAGTCAGTTGACATAAAGTGTATAAATAGAGGATATTTGTTCCTCATTAGAACACAAAACTCACTCACTTGAGTAGCGTATAGGAGAGAGAGAGAGAGAGAGAGAGAGAGAGAGAGAGAGAGAGATGAACAAGGAGGGGAATACCTGTTTTGGGGTTTTATCTTATACATCTTATACAGAGGAATTTATGCTGGGTTTTATTCCCCTTGAGGGTTTCCTAGGATAAATATTGTGTCTATCTTGTGATTGTGTTTCTTTCAATGATTATGCATATGTAATTGTTGTGAATTTGGATTAAAAACTAATGATATATAGTCTAGCATATGAAATCTTAACATGGTATCAGAGCTAGCCTGAATAGGACAACTTTCACAAGGTGAAACTCTCTCTCCTCTCCCTTCGGAAGAAATTAGGTTTCTGCAAAGTTTGAAATTTGGAAGATCTACTTGCATAGAAATTTGTGCCTCCCTAGAGCGCATCTATTAATCCCATGATCGAAGTTTTTGGGTGGTTGAATATTCGGGAAAGACAAACCCTAGTTTTTCCCTGAACCAAAAAACTACAGAAAACCAGAACCATAAATTATGTAGAATTTGGAACCTCGTAAATAAGATTTGAAGGATGAAGATTTGGGATCTAAAGAAATTAGTTGGACCAACAAACTCACCTCAGTCAAGTGCATCTCTTGGTAATGCCAGATCTTAATTTTGAGAAATTTCAAATTTTAGTGACCTCTTGGACAGGATGGCCCCAAGCACTAAGCTTGAGGACAAGTTGGAAGGCATAGAAAACTTCCTAGCATGGACGTATAGGATTGGTCTCATTCTGAAAGAGAATGGCCTTCAGAAGTAAATCAAGGATGAAGTTGCAGAACCAAAAGAAGATGAAGCTAACGAGAAGCATGAACATGACCTAATCAAGGCAATGAGGATCACTGTCGATTCAATCAAATATCACTTTATCCCTCAAGTGTCATCTAAGAAGAAACCAAAGAAAATGTATGATGGAAGGAACATCAACAGAAAGATGTATTTGAGAGATCAATTGAAGGGCACCAAGATGAGTAAAGGACAGTCAATTCAAGATTATTTCACAAGGGTCTCCTAGTTCATGGAACAACTAAGTGATATTGGAGACACCCTTGATGAGGATGAACTAGTTATGACTACTCTCAATGGTCTCACTATACCTTGGGACTCATTAATACAGACTCTATGTGCCAGAAAAGAAAGTATGAAGTTTGACATAGTATGTGAAGATTGCATTCAAGAAGAAGCTAGAGTAGCTGACAGAGAAGCTCCACTCGGAGAATATGATTAGGCTCTATCCATCCATACTAAAGGAAGAAAACAATCAAACTTCAAGATAGGTAGTCATAAACCTTCAAAGAAGAAGTTTCAAAAGAAAGAGTAAATTAGGAGAAAGCTTACTCAAAGTATCAATGCTACAACTGTCATAAGATAGGAAACCTTTCTAGAGAGTGTCCATCACTAAATAAGAACAACACTAAAATACATCATGCCCATCTAGTCAAATATGAGGATGATGAAGAAGAAATATCTCGAAAGAGACTAGAAAAAGAAGGAGATGTAGAAGAATATGTACTATTCTTTGCACTCTATGGGTCTGTAACACATGGAGAAGATACATGACTTATTGATAGTGGTCCTTCAAAGAAAATGGCAGAAAAGAAACAAACTCTATCAATACTTGAAGAAAAGAACTCTCCTCAAAAATTATCATTAGGATATGACTATAAATATCCCATGAAAGGTATTGGTGAATCAAGCTACAAGCTTGAATATGGTACTTCCATGAAAATGTAGGAAGTACTATATGTACCAGGCTTGAAAAAGAACTTAATTTTCATCTCAGCTCTATATAAGAAAGGATATAGAGTTTATTTTATAGATGGACAAGTGCTTATGTGGTCCAAAGGAAAGAAACTTGAAGATGATGTGGTCATTGGTGAAGAAAAGGAGGTTTGCACAAACTCAAAGGACATCCAGAGACAACCCTTATCCATGAGACTACTAGCTCAAGTGAACTATGGCATAGGAGGCTTGCTCACATCAACTACAAAGAACTGCCATAAGTGAGCAAGGTGGTAACAAGGTTATAAGATCTTAATATTGATCATGAGGGAACTTAAAAAGGATGTGCAAGAGGAAAGAACACCAAGAATCCCTTTCCTAAAAGTGAAACAAAGACTAAAGGTACATTGGAATTAATTCATTTTGATGTATGTGGTCCTATTCTCTCCATATCGTTAAGTGGATATGAATATTATGCCACATTTATTGATGACTATTCAAGAAATAAATGGATATACTTCTTGAAGAACAAGAGTGAAGTGTTCAGGAAATTCAAGGAATTAAAATCCTTGATAGAGAACCATTCAGAAAGAAGAAACAAAACACTGAGATCAGATAATGGTGGAGAATATACTTCAAAAGAATTTGAAGCATTCTACAAGGAGGCAAGAATCAAGAGGGAACCAACCACTCCCTGTAATCATCAATAGAATGGTGTTGTGGAAAAAAAAATAGAACCAATATGGAAGTAGTGTAAACAATGATTCATGACCAAGACATCCCCATGCACGAGTGGCATAAAGCAGCAAGAAAAACTGTTTATGTGTAGAATAGATTATCTCATAGTTCTCTTGGATTCAAGACTCTTGAAGAAATGTATACAGGAAAGAAACCTAAAGTGAGCCATCTAAATACATTTGGTTGTCTAGTATATGTACACATTCTAAAAGAGAAGAGAACCAAGTTGGATCCTTCTGGAAAGAAGGGAATATTTGTTGGATACTATGAAATCTCCAAAGCCTTCATCATATACATTTTAGGATTCCATCATATTGAGATAAGTTGGGATGTAACGTTTGATGAAGAGAAAACTCTTAAGAAATCCAGAAGGTGTCAGCTTGAAGAAGTACATGAAGAGGATGAACCTCCCATAATGATAGAGGCTGCACCCTCTCATGAAATAGTAGCATCAGAATATCATGACATGCTAGAACCTCAAGAACTCCCTACAATGGATATCTCTCAAAAGAGAAAACCTTCTTGGGTAAGATAAATCATACAAGAATTAGAAAGATATAGAGCTCCAGAAGGCTCCACAAGAACAAGCAAAAGATCAAATCCATACTCCATTTATGTAGCTTTGATGTGTGACCTTATAGATCAAGAACCCACCAGCTATGAGGAAGTTGCACAGAAGAAAGAGTGTGTGGAAGAAATGACGGAAGAATACTAGTTGATAATGAAGAATTATGTTTGGGACATAGTACCGAAACTAGAAAACAAGAGTGTGGTATCTTTGAAATGGATCTACAAGATAAAACATGATGCTTATGGAAGTATTGAAAAGTACAAGGAAATATTTGAGGCTAGAGGATTCTTAGAAAGAGGGGATTGATTATGAAGAGATGTTTTCTCTAGTAGCAAGGTACACTTCCATTAGAACAACCATGGAACTTGCTTCCATGATGACGTGGGATCTACACTAGATGGATGTAAATACAACCTTCCTGAATGGTATGATTGAGGAAGAGGCTTGCATCGAACAACCACAATGATTTGAATTCAAAGACAGAGTGACTCATGTATGTAAGTTGAAAAATCCTCTGTATGGATTGAAGAAAGCTCTTAGAGCTTGGTATGGTAGAATAGATAGCTTCTTGACAATCTTAGGATTTAACAAGAGTAAAGTTGATCCTAACCTTTACATGAAGGTTATTGATGATGAAATTTTCATACCATTACTGTATGCAGATGATCTATTTCTGAATGGAAATGGGAAACAGATCACAGAGAGAAAGAGGAAGCTAGCTGAAGAATTCAAGATGAAATATCTTGGATTGATGCATTATTTACTTGGGGTAGAAGTGTGGCAGAGCCTAGAAGGAATATTTCTAAACCAGGGAAAGTATGCAGTAGAAATCTTGAAAATATTTGATATGTTGGATTGTAAATCCATGGCCACACCCATAGAAACCAACTTGAAGTTGTTATCTGATGATTCATTGGAGTTACTGGATATGACTCGGTATAGATAGATCATTGGGGCATTAATGTATCTGATGAATACAAATGCCATATATATGTTTTGTTGTGAACACTTTAAGTCAGTATCTAGTTAAACCTAGATGAGTTCACTTGATAGTTGCAAAGCATGTGATGAGGTACCTAAAAGGTACGATAGATATTGGACTTTACTATGGTAGAAGTCATGACTACATATTATATGGATATACAGATTCATAGTGGGTAAGAAGTGTTGCAGACAGAAAGAGAACCTCGGGTGGATGTTATTGTTTGGGATCCACCATGATCTCATGGTTTAGTAAGAAACAATCCAATGTTTCTCTCAGCATGACTAGAGTAGAATACATAGAAACTTCCTCTGCTAGTTGTGAAGCGATATGGATTCGAAAACTGATGTCAGGACTATTTGACATGGAGTTGGATACCACAATGATTCTTTGTGACAATCAAAGTTGCATAAAGATGATAGAGAATCCTGTGTTCCATGATAAATCAAATCACATAGAAATCCAATATTTTTATATAAGGGATATGGTATAAAAGGGAGCTATAAAAATCCGGTATGTGAGTACTAATGAGCAAGTTACTGATGTGCTGACCAATCCTCTATCTCGAGTAAAGTTCGAATATTTTTGTGACAAGGTTGGTGTAGTTCGAAAAGACTTTCCTTGCAAGGAGGAATAGTGATGGGACTACAAACTTTCCTTGCAAGAAGGAATGATGAAGATATGGACCCTCTTTGGAAAGGAGAAACAAGTTGAAGATATGGACTCTCCTCGGAAAGGAAGAACAGGTCAAAGATGTGAACCCTCCTCGGACAAAGGGGAAGCAGGTTGATAATATGGATCCTCCCTGAAAATGAGGAGTCATGATAAGATTTCCATCGATGATGAATGATAGTGAACTTCCAGTATGAAAGAGGACAAGTACGCTTGAATATGCTGACAAGGTTTGAGGATGGTCTTTCAGGTATAACACTTTGTTCATGAGAGTGGTCCTTACTAGCTAAGGATGGCCCTACAGACATTACAATCACATGAAGAGTACCCACATTCATTTGTGGATATTGTAGTATAACATTCACTTACAAATGGTCCTATATTTGATGTTGAGGATTCCCTGTGATGAGTCCTTACGAATGATAGAGACGACATTAAGGTGCGGTCGAGATCTTCCTTGCAGACGTTACTCTTGTATGGAGAGTATAACTACATTTATATGTGGATGCCATAGAATAACTCTCACTTGGGAGTGGTCCCTTCTTTATTGCTAAGGATCCTCTATGATGAGTCCTCATGGACATCATAGCATAACACTCACATGGAGTGGTCCTAGCTCTAACAAGCTAAGGATGTCCTACGATGAGGGCCGACACCTAGGTGCGGTTGAGATCTGTAGCTACAAACAATACTCTTATATGAAGAGTATGCCTACATGTATATGTAGATTCCATAGTATAACAATCCCTCAAGAGTGGTCCTATATTTGAAGCTAAGGATGCTCTACGACGAGTCCTTATGGACGACAGGGCTTGCATCTAGGTGCAGTTGAGATCTACATTCAGTTGTAGATGATTCAACTGGTCAATACTATGGACCCTCCTCGTTAAGGGGGAGTAGGTTGATGGGGGATTGCATGATCCTTGATCCTATATCCTAAAGTGATAGGGATTAATCATCCCGCAAAGAGATCATATGTACTGTAGGTAGCATGGCGGTGAAGGATCGAGAAGATTGAAGTGCTGCTGCAAAGGATCGAGAAGATAGAAGTGTTGCTGCAAAGGATCAAGACGATCGAAGTGTTGCTGCAAAGGATCAAGAAGATCAAAGTGTTGTTGCAAAGGATCGAAAAGGTCAAAGTGCTACTGCTACGAAGGATTGAAATATTGAAGTGTTGCTGCAAAAGGATTAAGTGATCGTGTTCTGCAGAAGATGAAGACATTGAAGAGTAATTGTTCCAGTTACTGATGAATGTTGAAAAATTCCTATGACGTATAGATGTATTACCTCGATATTGATCAAGATATTGTCTCTTGTTACTCCTATAGTTGATGATGATGTTGTCAGTAGAATGCCCTTCTCATTAAGGGAGAGTGTTGAAATATCGTAACTTCAAAGGATATTCTAAATGTATTTTATTGATGTATGCCAAGGGAGATGTTATTATTCCTCCGTCAAGATGTTACTACTGTAAATGGTTATCATAGAGTCATGAGGTAAAGCCTTCATTGTAAGTTGGGTCATTAGTACCCTAATGAATAATATAAAATATTGTTTTGAGTCTTCCTAGGTGAAGTCATCCCAGACAGTTTAGTGGGGCCAACTTGTTTAGGGTAAAAGTCAGTTGACATAAAGTGTATAAATAGAGGAGTTGTGTTCCTCATTAGAACAAAAGACTCACTCACTTGAGCAACGCATAGGGGAGAGAGAGGGAGAGAGAGAGAGATATCACCAAGGAGGAGAATACCTATTTTGGGTTTTTATATTATACATCTTATATAGAGGAATTTTTGTTGGGTTTTCTTCCCCTTTAGGGTTTCCCAAGATAAATACTGTGTCTTTATTGTGATTGTGCTTCTTTTAGTGGTTTTGCATATGCTACTATTGTGAATTTGGATTAAACATTAATGATATATAGTCTAGCATATGAAATCTTAACAATACATATTATAATCAAGAATCAAATCTATTGTATGACTGGTTAATTTATTCATGGGATGCCACCTATAAATCGGTCTACTCAAGTTAATCAACATTTAGATTGCACTTTGACCTCTAAGTAATAGACAATTGAGATGTACCTTAACATTAAATATCTTGTGCTTCTTTTACCTTTTAGTCATAAGGATGTACTATGACTAAATTCCACTCTACTACTCTTCACCATTGACATTATGATAACGCAACAAAATCATAAATAATGACTGTTTGATTAACATGTCACTGTAGGCATGACATAACTCTCATGTAATTTATGAGCAAGTTTGTGTTAGATTTAGAAAATCATATTAATATTTAAAAAATTATTAAATCCAAAATAACAAAGGGTGGGAATAGATGGTAAGGTAATCAATGTATTCATTCACATAATTGTTTAGTTCATTTTTTATTACTTGTTTAAATAAGTATTTTTTCTTAACAAAGAGGTAGTGTTTAATTTATTTTTTTTGTGAATTATATATATATTATAGAAACATGTTTTATAATACTAAGTTGTTACATGGTAAGGTATGTATATTTATAGCTTTTATCTTATTGGACAAATTAGTGGTGCAACTTTGTTCATCCATTGCATTATATGATAGTCGAGAGGCCTCCAATGGTCCATCATTTTAGGCGATTATTGAACCTTGCAATGTGTTTTATTTGGGATGGACAATGTTGCCTCCTTTTCCATCCCTTCCATTGAATGACCATTGGAATGCTCTCAACAATCCATTGGTCTCATTGGTTACTCCATTTGTCTCATCTGTTATCGAAACCCTTCTAGTCTATGAAACCCTAGGAAGCCTTATTTTTAGAATGTTTTTTGTGGCAAGGTCGAGCTCTATAATGGCGTATCCCAACAAGTTTTATGTAGTGGATGCCTTAGCAAGCCTTCGATCATCTCAAAACTCTTTGAAATCTACACTTTCCTACTTTCAAAACAAGAACATATTGCTTTGTATGAACTTTACCAATGTTTAGATGATAGTATGTCAAGCAAGAGTAAAGTTGAGGGAGGGTAAGATCTTTTTAAAGTTTTCATAGATTTTGTTGTAGAGACACATTTCTTTTGTTTTCCCAAGACATTGGCCCCTTAGAATGCCTTCTGTTTCTTAGAGAGTTGCTTTGTTTTTTAAATTAATCCTTGTTATGTTGATTTTTTGAAAATTTGGCTCGTGCTTAAAGGTCTTTGAGTGGATTTAGTGAGATTTTTGTTATGACATTTCTCTAGTTTTATTTGGCTAAGTGTTTCATCCTATTTCCTTCAAATTTCGTAGTATTTTGAGATTTTCATGATACTCGTTATTAGAAAACTTAAAAAACTTGATTCAAATATTTTTGTTTTTTTAGTTTATTTCCAAAAACTTACCCTTCAGCTTTAGAATATGATTATATATGGATATTTTATTCTATTCTATTCTAAATCTTTTGTGTAAAAAATCATAACAATAATAGTTTCCACTAAAAGATATGTGTATGTACATCCATTTGAATCACCATATATAAGTTTGACCAACCTTAGTATTTTCTATCATGCCTACCTTCCTTCGCTATAGGTCTTGTATTGTCACACTTTATATTATAAGTTTGACAAACCTTTTATTTTTCTATCATGATTCATTTCTACCTCCCTTCTCTCTAGGTCTTGTATTGTCACCTTTTATTTTGATTTCATAGAAATCTTTTGTTAAATTAGGTGCTTTTGGATGGAAATGATGACCTTGAACTTGGTATATTTAAAAGTGAGAATATAGTTTACAACATATATGTATATTTGTTGTTTTTAGGAATACAGTTTATTTGTATTTATATGTTAATTTTTTACATGATTTAGTATTTTTTAAGTTATAAAGTTAGACATTAACGAAAACAACATTACTATTTTTTTTATGTGTAACTTTCATTATTTTTGAATTTTTTTTATTATGATTGGTTAGATTGCATACTACGTAAGCTTGAATTAATTGTGGACTTTATTTAAAAGGAAAATTAATAATCAGAATTATAAGGTTATTTAGCAATCTGTTTATGAGTTTAGTTATAAGTGATTAAACAATCTAGTTATATTTAATTAAGAAATTCAATTATAAATTATCGAATGTTAATATCATAATTTGGTAACTAGTAATACATAATTTACCTTGTGTTTGACATAGGGAATTCTTATTTAGGCCATAAATACAACAATGGAAAAATAAAACCCAATATTAATCCACCGAGGCCTCCTCATGAAAGACTCATGTAGAGAAACTATCATAGGCTAATATTTGACATGGAAAGAGATTCCAGGGATACGAGAGGAAGATACATTATGTAGGGAGAACATCAAGATTATAGACGCATGCCAATGGAAAGAAGGGAAAATTATAGGCCATTGGAAGGATGTCGCAATTGCATGCATATGGAAGGATGGGACAATTATGGGTGTATGGAAGCAAGAGACACATCATAAGGAAATCGACGAGATAATACGCCACGATATGAATGAAAAAAGAAAATGCAAGGTGAGCAAAAGGATTATGTAATACCCCTAGTTTTGACTTGGAATGTATTTAACCAAGATTATGTAAATGATGTAAATGTGCTAGTATGTATTCCTAGTGCGGAGCTTAAGGCCAAGGCCGACTAGTGAATTGCTAGGCATGTATGATGTAAATATTTTATTTGGACATTTTTAGCTTATCACGCCGATTCAAAATGTATGTAAACATTATGTGCATAAAATAATATTATGGTACAAGAATGGTTGTGCAGAGAAAACCAAAAGGGATATGATTCTACTAGAGGGGAAAAGGAAAGGGGGCCCATGGGAGACCAAATCCTTGCTACCAAGTATCAACTTTAAAACTCACCCAAATTTGTCATATGCCTTGAAAAAGACAATTATCTCCTTTTTTTACTATTTTCCAATCACTGAATGCATGTGTAGTTATTGAAGCATGGGACTAACTACACTTTTGTGATAGTTCTATCAGCTTCCAGAAGTCAGTCTGCAATTTCCAGGAGTCATTTATTCTACTATCATAAGTTATGGCAATTGTCTTGTCAGCATTTTCTCACACCCCTTGGGGTCAACCCTCATTCTCACACACTCTCATGTAGATCTACACTATGCAGATATTTGTATTGTTATTCATCACTGTCTATAACCAAAGAAATTCAAATTTAGGGACAAAGCTACTAATTTGGAAGGGAAATCAATGTTGTAGGTGAGCAGAGAGGTTAGGCGAGTTATGGACCCTTTGCCATTGATTTATGTTTCTCGTAGATGCTTGAAAAGAGATGAATTGAGGCCACAGGTGGTTTTCCAATATAATTTAGTAGGTTGGTATTCTTATATACACACTCTAGAATCACTCGACAATATGGATCGCCCAAAAGAGTCATGGATCGGTGAAGGGGATGCATGAACCAAGAAGGGTGTTGTGTGGGGTGGGTATTGTGGAAGCCAAGGGTATGCGAGTTGAGTGAGATCCTTGTAGAGTTCTGTATGAGCATTTTCTAAGCATAGAGAGTAGATCGGGTTGTGGGATGAGAGAGAGAATGTTGTAGGTATTTCCTTCGCCCTTGTGGTCTCATAGCCCACGGGTGGCCTCTCAATAGAAAGAGTATATGCTGGACAGAGTGCTTACGGTTGGGTGGAAAATTTCTCTCAGATAGTCAATTTCCTGCATTGATTAAAGATAAGCATTCTCTTGTATTTCATTATACAATGGTTTTAATTCATACTTGTAATGTTATGTTTGTTTATACATGTTAATCATGTGTGGTTTGATTTTATTTCCGCTATGTATACTTATCTATATTATGCACACGTATTTTATTTGTTATGAATTTGTAATTCAAATTTGGGATGAATTTAGAGGCCTCGAATCCATGTAATTTCCCCTCCCCCTCCCGATGGTCGGATTACTATAGGAGATGTTATAGAATATATGTGACACACGGATCAAAGAGATCCTATGCTGCCCCTAAATACGAGATAGACAATACGATATCTTAACTCTATGTATAATATAAGAAACTATCTAAGTCTTATAAAATGAGTAACATGTGTTACACATGATTATACTCAAATAAATAGATTACATTCCAACTATACATAGAGTTTTGTTGGCATAATATACCAACACATCTATAATTTGGTATCAAAATTATTTAATTTTCAAATTGTTGT
Organism: Pseudotsuga menziesii; assembly: GCA_001517045.1. Taxonomy (NCBI): domain Eukaryota; kingdom Viridiplantae; phylum Streptophyta; class Pinopsida; order Pinales; family Pinaceae; genus Pseudotsuga; species Pseudotsuga menziesii. Next base: position 179,352 of record LPNX010214758.1, on the reverse strand, counting down.
GCGCATGCTTTAATTCTATTTTTTGTGGTGTAAAACTTTAGAGATAACAATCTATGTTGTGCTCATTCATTAAAATAAAAAAGGAAAATACTTTTGAATTGACTTGCCTCTTCTATAAGATTGTTTTTAGATTATTTGTCTTGAATAAAGTTTAATTCCAATATTTTTATACAAGTATATGATAACTATGTGATTGTCGAACTAAATAGTAGGAATATACCAACTCTGGTTACTTGCTTCCTTCCCATCTACTGGTTACAAAGAGTTCATTTGTTCAATTTGGAAATTTTGTTATGTGGCCATCACATGGAGAGTGTAGATGGTAGATGTGGTATATGAAGTAATCTTTTGCAAAATATAAACCAAGGTTTATGTGAAAAGATCTTTCTAATTTTTTTTTGTTAGATGATATAGGGAAATGAGCATTATGACTCTGAACTTACACCTCACTTACTAGATTATAAGTACTTCTTATCTATATAGGTATGGATGTTTTAATTATGGTTATATAATGTATCACAATCTCCATGGTTTGAGTGAGACTTTGTTTTGTTTTGTGTTTTTTTTTATATACATATGGAATGGGTATTATTATTGTGATTTAAGACTTATATATATATTCTTTATTTATTACTATACTATAACTACTTTCAATATCTGTAAGGCTTGTGTTTTAATTTTGATTGTTAATGTAGCACGATCTCAATGGTAACATGAACTCATTGTTGTTGGAATTCATATCATATTTTGAATACTCTTGTTTACGTGTTTTCATATTTATCAATGTTATTGGAGTTTATGAGATACTCATTGAATTAACTTTATAGAGATAAAACTCACGATTTTTGTTAGACCAAAACCCGTAGGTATTAATCCCATCCACAATTGCCAGAGTTAGGATCTCGGGAGGCGATTAGTGCATGTCAGGAAACTCAGGGGAAGCGTTGAACCCATTGTCCAACAATTATCTCATGAAAAGATTCTTTAAATGCTAATGTTTATTGCGGTAAGTGGGTGATCAACCCTGCTGGCCCTCATCCAGCTTTGCATAGATAGAGAACTTGGAGATTGGTTAGTGTAAATAGAATTAGATTCCAAGGAAAATATACGTGCAAATAAATAATCAATTTGAGAATAAATTGTTTGTATAAAAAGAGCACATGCATTAGGTCTGCAAATTTTCATTTTAATAGATACTTAGGCATAATTTTAACATTGTTAAAGGATTTTATCCGCGAGATATAGAATATTTGGTGGCGGGGTATGGTTAAGACACCCCCTAAGCTGAAAGGTCAGCGGTTCTAATCCCGTCGGATACAAAAAATCCAACCATGTTAAGGGTTGGTGCGGTCTAGGCCGGGTGCGATTCCTGGGTGATTTTGACGTCTTAGATGCCCCTGGTTCGTGGTTACTTAGCCAATGGAAACCCTGCTAGCCAGGAGGGTTCCACCACTTTGCCATAAAAAAAACATTGTTAAAGGATTTTTAATAAGCCGTCAAAATTCCTAAGGATCATTGGATAACTGAGTCCTTAAATCTCAAATGTCTGTGAAATTTATGGCCAAAGGCTTAGTGGTAAAGAAAACTAATTTTCTATTCCTTAAAAATTGGCATGTTCCATACTTGCCATTATAAATTCCAAAAGATATTTTGAAATCTCTTTCAAACGAGATTTAGTAGAGTATGCTTCTGGTTAGGTGAAAATACTAGAACTAAAATGTTAATGTATTTAAAATATATTTAATTGTATGTTTGAACTGTATTTGCATGAGAGCTTCCAATTAGTGTAATTACATCACCTTTATATTTAAACTATAATTGGTATTCTCGGTCTTGGACAAACGATGGAGATGCTGGAGAATAATGCAAAGAAAATGTTGAAGATGGATGTATACTTACACGATTATTTCTTCAAGTTCTTCACTTCATGTTTGGATATCACCACGAGTTGGTAGCGCTATCTATGCCATTTTATTCGATTATTGTTTGGATTATTGTATGTACTAGCACAATCACTTAATTTGTGATTATGAACTTTAATAGACAACCTCCAAGTTTTTCACTTCATGCCTGGATATCACCTCGAGTTGGTAGCACTGTCTACACCATTTTCTTCTATTAAGATATTAACATTATTATAATTTTGGACAACCCTACATCTTATGTAGATACGCGGAGGATATTTAGAGTTCTTAGAGTTTTTATTCGATTATTGTATGTACTAGAACAATCACTTAATTTGTGATTGTGAACTTTAATAGACAACAAGTTAAGTACCATGAAATTATATGTGCGTCAACTATGAGTCCACTCCAAATTATACCTTATCCATGCATTCATGCATCAGCTATGAGTTATCCATTTATCAACCATCAGTTATTTTTTACATTCATTTTTTCTCTCTCACATTCTAGCTATCTACCATGAACTATTAGTTATCCATTCACCAGCTACAGGTTATCCATGCATCAACTACTAGTTATCCATGCATCAGTTACAAGTTATTTTTTATATTCTTATTTTTTTATAATTATTTATTTCAAATTTCTAACGACTAACATAAAATTAAGTTAAAGAGTACACTTATCTCATCCTCGTCCATAAATAAAACATCATAGATACTAATCCATCCCAAAATTTTAAGATATTAATTCTTATCAACATAATGACTCAAACTGAAATGGTTTGAAAAGATTCAAACCAATAAACATTAAGTGCAAAGTGTTTTGAATGTCATGGTTTTTGAGATGATGCTCCCCTTCGAATGGAAAATTTTAGGCTAACATGTGTATGCACTAACCACTAAATTTTTGCATAATCCCCATTTTTTTTTGAGTTACGACCATCGACCATAGTTTTGGGATTTTATAATGCTTCTAATCTCTATAAATAGGAATCGCTCGACTTTCTCAACTAAAATCTTCGTTAACTTATTCTAACTAGTGGCTTTGAACTTATGTTCAAGTCAAACAACCATGGCCATTGGTTGAATATTGTAACATGTCTTATTCATTTATTTCCATTTATAATTAAAAATAATTATCAAAGTACATTGATTCATTTATATTTGGATTCAAATGTTATGTTTATACATATAAACCTAGAGCAAGAGCCACGAGGTGGCAATGTCCCCGACATTGCATTTGTATTGGCTTCTTGTTTATTAAAATTGCAATTGGTTATCTTGTTCTATACTAAGAAAGCAATGAACAAGTTAGCAACAATAAATGCGCTGAATGCTTAGTGCTGATGATATACCAAGTCCAAAACACTATTGAATAGAGTTAAGATTGAGAAATGCAACATATGCAACAAAGTATTTAACACTCTCCATAAGCATATCTATAAGAAAAAGAAGGAAAAATAAGGCATGCCAAAGCAAGTTGCAAAATCGTAAACAATTCTTAATTGTGAGCATAAGAGAGAGCTAGTCCATCTTGTAAAATACAAAGAGCCTAAAATAATTTCAAAAGTGGAGATATCTATTAGAAGCAAAGACGATGTATGAGCATAGACTATCTATTATTGGATAGAGATAAGATTGGAAAATACAACATATACAACAAACTATTTATGACACTCTCTGTAACCATATCCATAACAAAAAGAAGGCATGGTAAAGAAAGTTGCAAAATTGTATGAGAGGTTAGCAAGGTTGCATACAACCAATAATGCATTAAAATTGTACACTTGAGGAAATCTTTGTAGTTCCCACCATTACATTGGACAAAACCATACAACCAATAATGCATTAAAATCGTACACTCGAGGAAATCTTCGTAGTTCCCGGCATTACATTGGACAAAACCACAGTGAATATTTAATATTTAATTTGCTCAAGGGTTTGAATGGATAGGTATGCCCCATTCAATTGTCACATGGAATCACTTAAATTTGTTTGGATTGACAAGAGGACATGTTTACACATGTCCAACTTTAAAAAAGAAAAAAAAAGTCTTGTAAAGCACATGCTACTCTATATTTACCTTAAAATATAAACATGGCTAACATTTTAATATTAGCATATTCACTTTAAATGAGCCCATGTGGTTTTTACAAAAAAATAATACAATAATAACATTTTTATTTATTATTTTCCTATTAAGTTATGTGGTATTTTTATTAATATATATCCATAAGGTAATATAAAGTTATTATTATTACTAACTTATTATTATTAATTATAATTTATAATGTTAATTCATAAAGATTAAGATATGTATCATAATTAATTACCATACTAAATGATACCTTAAGGTAATTCTCTAATAATAATAATAATTAAGTAATAATAATAGTATAGTTTATATTAACCCCATTTTCTAACTTATAATTAATATGTCTTACTAATATTATATTAATAATTATAAATAAGATAATATTAATATAAATATGAATTACTCATTATAAAGAGATCTCCATTTACTAATTATGCTTTTGATAATATACCCACTTATTAATTATTAATTCATTAAAAATTTATAATTATAATTATTTGTATTATAAAATTAATTATAATAATTGATTATACAATAATTATATATCATTAATATTTATTAATAATTTGGATTAATAATTAATTTAAAAGATTAATTATCAATTTATATGAATCATTAATAATGATATTGAAAATTCAATATAAATTTTCAGTTTATTAATATTAAGCATATATTTCATTTATCCATTCACCATATTATTATTGCATTTGTTTTCGGTTAAATATGACCCATTGTATTGGCCATGCACTTCATGCTCTCCTGTATTGAAAAAAACATATACCTTCATGAGTTTGTTTTATTATTTTTGTTAGAATCCACATTAGTTTCAGCGAATGGAGAATCACTCCACTGTTTAGGAGAAATTTATATATTCGATAGTTATATTCAAATTGGGAATCAACTCAAAGGCTAAGTCACTGCTTTTTACTAGTAGTGTGGACAAATCTATAATTTTATCGGCTTTCCATCTATTTCTATGGTCCTAATTTTAAGTTCAATCCTGAGAAAAATGAATGTGTATATTAAAAATCAATGTAGACTTTCTTTTCTTTTGAGCTCCTATTCAAACCAGCTTGGTATATAGGATCTATTTTGTTATAACAAAAAAGCAAAGCCAAATTTAATAATAAAAAATTGATTAAACTTTGAGGTTTTATGATTTCATTTTTCGGTTGAAATCAAATGATTTAGCGAATCAGATACCATATCCTATGGTGGTTATGAAATTTATGATTTAGTTTCATGAACAAAAATTAACAACGGACAACTTTTACCCACACCTGCAAAAATATATAGAAAATAGAAAAAATGGCTACAATTCCAATCAAATCAAATCAAAGCGTAAACATATAATACCAAAGGGTATCTTAACCTAAATCCTATAGTAAACACCATAATGAATACATATTATTTAATTTCAATTTAATAGTTTTACTGGTAATTAAGGAGTAAAGGGTGGGCTATGGTGACAACTTTTACCGCTGTAACCGATCATCAACAACTTAATGAGGTAATCGTAGTCATCTCGAGCCATAGAAACCATCCTGATATTTCACTGATTCTCACACAAGTCATCACTAATAAAAAAATTTGTATAATAGCTTGACACAACACAACAAGAACTGTTAACCACTTCAACAATACATACAGAAAGAGTTGTTTCTATGATCTATATATAAAATATCATGGTTATCACATCTTTTCTTGTAGGTTATAATATTAATCTATTGAAGAGGACGAAACATACTCTACTACTTGTATTATTGTTAATTGAGGATCGAAAACACCAAAGGAGAAGAAATTTGCAGGGCTGAGGATATAGATATTTAGCAGCAGCCACCTTAGAAGGGAATCCAAGAGATATGATCATGGATAACATGATTCCTCTTTGATTGCATGCGACCTTCTTTGATAGAAACCACGATGGAATCATTTACCCCTGGGAGACCTACCAGGGTATGATTATAACATCTTCTGCACCAATTAGGCTTCAAAGATGCAAGGTTCAAGCCAAAAAATAGTCTGGATACACAGATGGTTTGAGAAGCTCGATACAGACCACTTGAGGAATGTGCACTCCAAACCCAACGAGGAAAAAATGAATGAGGTGTTCAAATTCCCTGTGAATTGGTTCAAATTTTATTGCTTAAGACCATTTTGATTCCGATCGAGTGACAAATTTTAGTTTTATGCATTCGATCGTCAGAATGCCCTTCTCAAACATAAAATGAAAACAAAAACTGATTTTACATTGACCTACATGCTCGTTCTGCCTCTCTACATTTTTCTAAAAATCCTCCAAACACTTTCGAATAAACTACCTTATTAGTAAGAAAGAAAATATGTATTTATCAGTAAGAAAGAAAATATGTATTTTATTTTGGTCCAACTTTCGGGAAAAAAATTCAATATAAATATCTAGAAGCTGAGGGAGAATTTTTGCATAAAACCTATTCCATCCAAATTTGGAAAGAATTCATTAATTAATTTCAATTAACAATTAGAATTTGGGAACACACATTTCTAATCCAACGGATTCTGATTCTACAGATTTATTTGTGAAATCCTATCTAACCTTAGTCACTTTCATCAATGCCCTATAACACACAAAATTCTATGTTTTCACATTGTAGTGAAGACTAAGATATACTAGTTTATGCAAACCAAAATAAGTTAAGAGCTACTTATAGAAAATAAAACACAAACCCACACTTGTAAACAAGTCCTAGTGGGAGCAAGGACACTCTTGGATAAAAGTAGGCACTCTCCAATAAACAATAGTGTCAAAAAAAATCAAATTCTCAGACATGTATAGCTATATGGATGTAATCAAAATACATCTACAATCTTTGAATTGTTTCTTTAAAACAAAAATGTCAAAAGCTGAAGAACCCAAATATCTGTGGTAGGTAAATGAATATTAAAACTATGCAAAATCAAATTTTCAGAATTCCTTTCACACCATGCTACTCATTCTAGCATTCCATTCAATATCGATCACACCTTTCTCTCCATACAAAGAATGCAATAACAATCTATGTTGTAAAACAAATCCTAAGGGACATAAAAAATTCTATGAAAAGAGAAATAAGCTCAATTACAACCTTGATATTAAAAACTTTTACATAAAATATTTCAAACTATAGTGTGCACACCTGTTGTTCTTACTGAATTAAGGGTATACACTAAGCTCTAGATTTCTTAACATAGACTCAAGAATAATTGCATAGTCTAGACATATTGATTTCACTAAAAAGGATTCATTAAATAGCTATTCGATTCCAAAGTTTGACATGCATTGCAAAAATATTTCAAGAAGTATCAATACTTATAAATGATGAATGCCTAATCTATCCTTTTATTCATGGACTCCTACAAATGTCTAAATCGCCTATCACGAATACTATGTTGTTTCAACAAAACTGGAATCCTAATTTATGCTCACACAGGCCTGCTCAATGCTATTACCCTAATCAATAGTCACATAAATATGTATCCACAAACTATTTTCCTAGAATCGCTTGCAAATTTAAATAAAATCTCATGCACACACTAAAAAACTAATGTAGACTCTATTTAATCTAGGAACTCTATAACACTACGCAAAAAAAAAAAAATTCACACTTGCAGCAATTAAAACTTTGTTCAACCCCCGAATGAAATAATTTCATTACACGTGCAAGAATGATTTGAGCACACATCCTAGGATCAGTAACCAAAACAACAACACACCATTCAATAATTCTCAACCACACCATATACATGGAATATTTTAAGGGTTCATTTCATGGGTTGACCACTAAAAGGGTCAACCCCCCTAAACATAATGATCACCAACTAACAAATTACAATTGTTATGTCTACATTCATCCAAATAAAGTTTCAATTAAAACCATGGGAACATGTCCTTGAATCCTTGCATTATAAAGACCCTTCAGTTGAGATTAGGGACACGATCCTTGGAACAAATAAGGAGTCTGAACAAAAATTGGTAGATTATTAACCATGAGGAAATAAGAAGGCACAAAACCCATATGAGAAATTTAATAAAAGAGGCCTCAAAATACTCGAACCACTGATTCTCTGCCCTGGTGGTGCCAGAACAAGTTCCTGATTGAGCACGAGAGAAGTGGAGCCAAATCTACATGACAATAGAGATCTATGCTAAGGAGTTGAATTTAGAAATTGTTCCAAAATCCATTGAAATTAAAGAAATAACTAAAACAATAGAGAAATTACCTTGTATTAACACATCACGATATAATCTTAAAAAATGTGTGAGCAAGACCAAAATAGATTATTTATGTATAGGAAAACTACTTGATCTTCATAGATAATTGGACTTAATATTTGAAAAAGGGTGAACAAAATAGGGGACCATCATCTCCCCCACACCGAATATCTTGCAGGTCCCGTTGCAAGAGAGAAAAATTTGATAGAAAAACAGATTCAAACACTTGTAGTATTAACCAACGCTTGTACTTGTGGAGGTGATGGAGTTGGTTTCTGTTGTTTATGATCTCTTTGAGTTGCTTTTCCTTCTTCCTTAATTGTTTCCTTAAGATTATATGGGAACCTATCATGTCATCAACTAATGCTTATATGGGAACCTGTCATGTTATCAACTAATTTTTGGAGAGATGCAAGTTTAGTCTTCAAAATCTCATTTTCATGCTTACGATGTCAATCCAATGGAACATATTCTTGAAGCTGCTCAATCAACTTGGTGTTCTCTTTTGTAAATATTCAATAGTTGGTAACTCTAAAGAGGTACTAGGTTGATTAGGCATTGAATACTTCTTAACAAAGTTTTACGTTGGACTTGATTAAGTATGTAATGGCACTAAATATTCTTTAATAGGACTTGACATAGAAGGTAGAGGAACATATTGAGAATCTTCATGTTTAGATGAAGAAGTAGGTTAATAAATTTGGACAGGGACAAGATTAATAGAAGATTTAGAAATATGTTTTTTTCCTTTTACTTTGGCAGCCATGTTACGAGTAAAAATTTGAGGGAGTGCCTTATATACTGGACAGATTTTCCCTTGGGAGGGGAGCCTGTCAAATAGGCACCGTTGGATGAGAGATCCAACGGTATCCATTTGACAGGCTCCCCTCTCGAGGGAAAGTCTATCCAGTAAATAAGGATTGCCACATTTGAGTAGGTTGAACTAATGCCATAGGCGTATCCTCCTTGGGGTTCTTTGATTCTTGTCGATTATGGCCAATTATGGAAAGAGAATCCTCACAATGATCATTTAATTTATGTTGCATCTTAACATTGGAATTTTTTCCTATTTGATGACCTTTTAAACCCTTATTTTCTATCACATTAATGGGGATCAAAGGATTGAGTTTTACCCAAGTCATGGATTTTAGTTGATTTTCCAGAGGACTTAACTGGGGCATCGAGGTTTGGAGATGCTTCAACGTTATTGACTGCAGGGTAAACTACATGAGGTTTTGAAAATTCCTGAAGAAATTGTTCCCAAGTCTTACTATGTTTTTTTATCTCATCGAAAACAAGCATCCTGATAAGGCCATGCTGATATAAACTATGGGTAAAGTTTTCCACAATTTTTTGTTCTTGGAATCCATTTTGCCCAAAATTTTCCAGAAGTAGAATGGAAAATTAATGAGATGGATGAATTTGAATTGCGATAATAGACGAAAATGACAAGTCTTAAATGTAGAGACCTTCACAGGTGATGATTTTGTTGATGACCACTAAAGGGTTGATGAACCCTTCTCTGATCCAAACCCTGGAAAATCCTTCATTGCCATTCATAGTTAAACACTTTGGCTTGAAGACATAATCATAACTTTGGTGTGATATCTTGAAATTCTTAAACCATCAATCACTAGTTTGTGGAAGCCCCGTATCTTGGGCAACCATTTCCTCAGATACCAACAATACTAAGGGCTCTAAACTGTGCAGTATGGCCATCAAAACCAAGGAACAATTGCAGTGAAATGGCATCGTCATGCCTATGCAAGGCATTGTCATGCCCCTGTAAGGCTGATAAGAAAGGATTCCACCCGAACCAAATGAATAATTCATGACACTCTTGGAATTCAGGCATGGCGGATAGTTTAGAATAGGATTTCGACTACGCTTTTCTTAATCTGTGCATCAGCCATGGCTGTTCCAATTAGCTAATTCTTAATTCAACTACTGATATCCCTCTGGATGGACTATGATAGGCTCTCCCTTGCACCTCCTTATCACATAGCAGCCAAGCCGCTATCCTCCACGTTGTTCCTCGGACTCGCAACACTTCAAACCTCTCTCCTTGCTAGGCCCACCTTCATACCATCATTGTTGTGACTCTGTTCGCTCATCTGAACGTTAGCTTCCTCCCCCTCGACTGCTCTTCCTCTGCATGCTACCCGAAGCTTGGGCCGCATCCATCTTGCAACCATATTCCTCATTTCTCCAGCGCACAGCTCTTATATTGACCCACGCTAACCGGTGCAGACCGCACTCTCACACAGCCTTCCACATGACCCAAATTACCCTTCTTGCGCATACCCTCGGGTTCCCTACTACTCACTCAGACATCCTCTAAACCTCACCTCTCTGTACAACCTACACACACTCTCCTTTCATCGTTGGATCCTTTCCTTTGAACTTCACCCGCAGATGAAGTGCCCAACAAACCGGTCCATGTTAACAACAGTTCATATAGTGCCTATAGTTTACATAGTATATCTGCTAAAATGGTGAGAGATATAATTGATTGGAGATCTTTGATCTAGGTTGAAGATGTGGAGCTGGTGGGATGGCGTTTTAGACCTATTGGGGCCACCTAAAACCTACTTAAAATGATAGAAACTAGGTGCAACTAAATCGAAGATGCCCGGAATAGAATCAAGATCAACCACCCTAGTGTTAGGTGGCCCTTTAGTCCGTTAAAGACATCTTCACCCATCGGCACTAGAATAGATGTCAACTTCAAGTAAGACAAGTGATAATACATGCAACTTGCCACGCTCTTTCATGCATGCATACAATGCATCCACTAAAACACAAGGAGGTTGTTTGCACAATGCACTTAAAAAACACAGGTGGTATGCACAATGCATTTGAGGGGGTCTACACAATGCACTAAAAAACAAGTGGTATGCACAGTGCATTTGAGGGGTCTGCACAATGTACTAAAAGTGAAAGTGGTCTGCACAATGACAGCTCGCTAACATAAATCTGGAATATTAATTAGGATCCTGGAAAGCTGCAATATTAATTGTCATCCTTGCGTGCATGTTATTTGAATGACGAATGGCATATTTATGATAAATGAGTTATTGTTTACGAGGACAATTACAACATTGTTGATATCAGCCACACCGCCGAGTCTTGGGGCACTGGAACCAAGGCAACGTCATCTCCACCAAACCAATAATAATCTAAAAAAATAGACATTTAAGAAATAAAAAAATAAAATTAAAAATTAAAAATACACAACCTTAGTCTAAATTATATGTTTTTGTTAAAGTTGCTACAGAATACTCCAAATAATCGCCTTGAGCGATTCATATATATCCCCTTGTCGGGGACATAATAAATATTACATAGTTTATACTTATAAAACTAGAATTTAAAAAACAAAACTAGTGGAGAAGTTTGAAGATTTACTTTATGCAAAACCATTTTCTACATCCATCAAATAATCAATCTCGTGTTAATCGGACTTTGTTTTACATCATTGTGATTTTTATTTTAAATAAACTAGCAATTGTACCTAGGGGTGCAATAAAAGAACGCCGTGTTGCAAGCTAAGCAAGGAGATGTGGACATATACAACAAGAAAGACAATTTGAAGTGTTGATACAATATTTTAAAGACAGTTGATACAATGTTTCAGAGATGTCTCAGGACCTTGAATAGTTAAACAATTTATAACTTAGTAAATTAGGACCATAGATTGTATCATAGTCAATTAGACACAACTTCAGCATAAATTTTCTTGCTTAACCATTCACGAACTGCTACATGCACTTCGGCCTGATGAAGAGAAGCCACTTTGCCTGTACCAATGGCCCAAATGGGTTTATCAACATCATCTTCAGTTAAAGAGATTTTAACTTGGTCAATATAAACAAATGGGGGTGATATGACAATATCAACGTCATCTTCAAGTTTTGCGCTATTCAATTCAATAACAAGCTTTGAAATGGAATCATTTGTACCATTTCATTTCCAGTTGCCTCCAACGAAGAACTTCCCGGTGCCCGCCATGGTGAAAACTCCATTCAAACCCATATAAGTTAATTTTAGAATACTTGCTTGGAAAGGATACCAGAGATGAAGAAAGTACAATATCGAAGCTTGATAATCTATCAACTCAGTCCAAGCACCTTATCAAATTGATATTCTATCAACCTAAGTGTTTTCTAGACTACCTAGGCTATACAGTAAAAAAAATATAAGATTTGACCAAATTCCAGCTCTGAGGCAAGCATGTCTTTAGGTTAATCAAATATCAAGCCTTGCAACAATGAAGTTGAAAACTAGTTAATCACCAACTTATTACATGTAAAGAAAAAGGCAATATGCAAATAAATGAACATGGATCACCACAATCTTCTTCGCTCCATTACACCTATTTCTTAAGCAACATTACAGTGTTTCATAAGCATGAAATATGTTGCACAATTTGAGGAGAGCTGCAACTGAATGTTGCATTGCATTCAGTTTCAAGTCCCTTGACCTAGCCTGTAAAGAAATAAAATGGAAAGAAAAATGAATCCTGCCGAGGGCTTGAACATTCCTCTGCATTTGAGCAAATAAGCAATGCTTGGAATCCTTATCAAACATAGAATACAGGCATGTCAATCCAGCAAACTCAGACCGAACAGATGCCAAGCATTTGAGAAAATAGACTTCATGCAACTAACATGGGCTGTAGCAGAGCTGGAGCTAATTTCCATGGACGCCATTCTTCAGATCCTCCCACAGCCAAAGTCTAAGTTCTTCTCATTCTCGACCCCCCTTTTTCATAACAATTATTTATTCAAAAATTTAAACGTTATTAATAACGAAAATAGAATAAAAATAAAAGAAAATAATTTTTATTTTTTCTTAGACATTTACCTTGAAGTCTCCTCTTGCATGACTCCCTCCCAGCATGCAGTTCATGTGGCATCCATCCACGAGAACCTGTGGGAGGTAAAGATACACTACAAGAGACAACCTACCTCTGGCATTCAATTTCTCCACCCATTTCTTTCATCGATAGTTTGGAGTGGTGGTTGCTCAATGCCCCCTCCTCACTCCCCAACCTGAGTAGCCCTCTGGAGTGACGGATACACAGCCCACCCATTTTCCCTTCTCTCTGCGTGAGCAAGTCATTAGTGGAAGGTGATTTGCAGTTTTCTCATCACCATGAATACACATCCCACACCATGAATACACTTTTGTGAGGTGATTTGCAGTTTTCTCATCAATTTTGTGTAGTTACATCAATTAACAGATGTTATTTCATCATTTTGCAGAGCGTAGCACACCATGAATACGCTTTCTCTCAGGTGATTTGCAGTTTCTCATCAATTCCATCAAAGCACACCATGAATACGCTTTCTATGAGGTGATTTGCAGTTTTCTCATCAATTTTGTGTAGTTACATCAATTAACGAATGTTATTCCATCATTTTGCAGAGCGTAGCACACCATGAATACGCTTTATCTCAGGAAATTTGCAGTTTCTCATCAATTCCATCGAAGCACAACATGAATACGCTTTCTGTGAGGTGATTTGCAGTTTTCTCATCAATTTTGTGTAGTTACATCAATTAACGGATGTTATTCCATCATTTTGAAGAACCTAGAACTGTGAATTTGTTTCCAGTGAAACTCCCTTTTGTTCAGATGAAGGTACCATGATACTCCGTTTTGTTTACAACCGGAACACATCGGGTACATTGACTGCGTAAATGCGTCCCCGTTTCCCTGCCCTAAGGCTGCCCCTCTTTCTTCTGCTTTAAGGCTAGCCCCGATCAGGTGCGACACATCCGCTAGTATTTAAACAAGGATCATTGTGGTGATAAGCATCTACAATTACCACTAGACAACAGCCCCAGACCTCTGCATTTCCCATCTAACACATCGACCCAATAAAAAAGGGCCTATGGAGATCGTGTTTTTATTCTGCCTTTGTAAATCTCTTTTTTGAATTCTACCAGTTGATTGTAGGGTTCTTGTTGGAATCCTGCTAGTTGCCTGTAGGGTTATTGTTAGAATTCTGCCAGTTGTCCCTAGTGTTAGGTTGGAATTACCAAAGAAGTTTTCAAAGGCTGTGTCTCCCGTATTTCAATCCCTAATCGGCAATATTTTGTTGAAACATATGCTTGGAACTTTGTAGAATTTGGCTGATTGTTACCTATGTTAAATTTCGTTTTGTTGGTTGATGGTTCCGAATTTCCTTTCCTACAAAAGAGACACAAAAATGAGCAACATCATATTTTTGTAAGTAGCTTGTGCAAACCTCACAAACCACAGTGTTTACCTAACAAACATGGAGTTATGAATGAGTGTTCAGCGTTGCTAGCTCAAGAAAGAAAAAAAGTCTTGCTACAAGTGGTAAGGCATTCATTTCTTTTTACTACGGGCATTTATAGCTTGCTAACTATATGAAATTTACATCTGAAACGTGGTAACTAAGTGTTTATCCATATGACCGTGTTTGCATTCCTATTCTTCATGCACCTGGCGATGATCCAAATGTATATGAGGTGAAAATGGCATCGAAAAATAAATATTGAAACAAATTTTTTCCACCACTGTGGTCTCGACCCTGGCGGTCTCGACGATCCCCCGCTCTAGCAATCCCTAGGCTAGGTGTTTGCGATAGAGGAAATCATAACATTTGGAAGTCCTTGGGATGGAGGAAATCATAACATTTGGCAGTCCCTTGTTTAGCCGTGTAAGATATTGAAAAACGAAATCCATAACATTTGGCAGTCCCTCGACTTGGCATCTGTGATTCAATATCAGTTCTATTGGAAGTTTAGAATGTGTTGGTTTTATGTTAACCAGCTCAAAGAAGCCCAAAGATGCAGGGGTTCCAATTCCAGAACGACTTTCATAACCTCCTGATCATGCTCCGTCAAAGGAAATTTCACCGTGTCTGCTAGATCAGAGAGGGCTCACAGAAGTGGAAATATGGTGAATTTCCTTGAGCAACCCCACCGAGTTGGAGCTCCTTCGGTCCCTCTTCTTTGAATCCTCCATGACGTTATCGTAAATTGAGATAAGCGGGACAACCCAGATGAAATTCTGCTTTCTCTGAGGCGATTTGCAGTTTTCTCATCAATTTGCAGAGCTTAGCACACCATGAATACGCTTTCTATGAGGTGATTTGCAGTTTTCTCATCAATAGTGTGTAGTTACATCAATTTCAATTCAGGTAAGCTATTCCATCATTTTGCAGAGCTTAGCACACCATGAACACACTTTCTTTGAGGCGATTTGCAGTTTTCTCATCAATTTTTTGTATAGTTACATCAATTCACTCTGAATTTGTAGTGGCTTGCAGTGGGTTTGTTATCCTTCATTCTCCACGAACATAGTAACTATTTACATCTATGTATTTTCAACAAATTTATAGGTTTGAAGTATATGTGTTAAAGAAATTTGCCATGAGTTTGCCTCTGGAACAATCCCGTCCAAGGGTGGGTTTTCTCAGCTATGAACTATGACTTCCACTTTCGCTTGCCACCAAAATCAAGTGATTGATTGGAAATTGGAATATAAGTTCTGGTTCCCAGAACGCCTTGCATTGAATCAATTTCGATTCGTTTCGTTCAAGACATCCAGAATGGCGCTAAAGCCCTCTGTAATAATCCACACATAATCCTTCCTCATCATGTCCATTTTGGTTTTTGTATTTTTTTTTTGTATTGGGGTGTTTTTGAATGAGAGTGATCAAGAATTTCTCGTACAAAGAACCATAAAGATAACCTTGAAGATCTGAGCAGCAAGTCTTATGGCTGCTTCCTGATGCGCACCCCATTTCTCCACTGAAAACTTCAGGTACCTGAAAAACAATGTCAAAAAAAGATAGTACAGGAGCATGTACGATGTTTATTTAAGGAGGAGCAGGTGCCAGATCACCAAATCAGCAGGCAGCAGATAAAATTCAACGAAACAGATTAATCCAATCGTCGGATGAAAGCATCCTACGGCTGGAAAAAAAACATTAACTTCGGGGAGTCGACTCCCACTTGTTGAAATGCCTTATGGCGTAAAAATAAAATGGCATTGAGCAAAATCGATAGACATCATTATGTTTAAAAGTTTTGTTTGGTCGTACTTTCTGCTTATTTATTAGCTAACATTATGGACATTCATTATGAGATAACATTATGGATATTCAGATTATTGAGTCTTAATGTAATATTGTCTAGTTAGATAATTAAGGACCATATTATAACAACGGCAGAGTTAAATGGTTTATTAAATATACAATGTAATTTATTCGGATATTTTAATTAGCAACTAAATGGTTGGGAGGAATGAATGTTACCTTCTCCACTTGGCTTCAATTCTTAGACATGTTTGCTCTTGTTGAATCCTTATGTTGTGAATGAGTAGACCTATCACGTAGAAAGTAAGTTCAAAGCCCAACACTTTCAGATGTGAAAAAAAACTAAATAGATAAAAATATTTATAATGTTTACGTATTAAAATTAATAAATTTTTTAATAAACATAACATTTACTAAAATTATAAATATTATTTTTTTAGTTTATTAAATATTAAATATTAAATTTTTTTAGTTTATTAAATATTAGATTTTTCATATAAAAATTATTGTGTATGATTCTCTAATTTTAGCATACTAGGTATAATTTTTACAATAGTTCCTACTAACTTTGTAAATGTCCCATCATATCATCATATCTCTTAAATGTATTTTTAAGAGGAATAATAGTAGTTTACCTTAGGTAACTGTTTGAATTAGCAATCATGTATATCTAGTCCTTATCCCATTCTAATCTAGCTAAATTAGTGTTACCGAAACTAGGATTAAATCCTCCCATACAACTAGTAGGAAACTTATTGGTTCTAGGAAAGTTGTGGGGTTACCTATCCCTCTATGCTCACAACTCCAATAACAACAACAATAGTCACTAACAACCTATAGGATTTAGTTTCTAGAGCTCATGGATTTTTTCTATCCTCAAATCCTTCTCTTCCAAGTGTCAACAACAAACCCTTATATCATCCCCTCAAATCTTGTTTTAACCTCATCTTACTGCCACCTTCCTCCCTTATCAAGAATGGCCTAGGAAGGTAAAAACATCACATAATAATAGCTTACCTACCTATGTAATGGTCTGACAACCCACTTGATAGGTAGGATCTCTCATCAAGTAAACTCATATCTCATAAACCCAAATATAATATAATAATAAAATATCTGCCTATTATAATTTTTCTTGGACAAGTCAAATATCACTCTAAGCAATGTATGTTAATATCCATTAAATGGATCAAGTTATAAAATGATGTGCAAGTGAGAAATAATGCATACCAAATGATAATAAAATGAAATGCAAGGACATGTAATTAGTAGAATACAAATGGGGTGTAATTAATACAAGGGCAATGTAAATGAACCAACAAGAAATGTCATTAATGCAAATGAATGTTGATTATAATACTATAATTTAATCATTATTACATCTATGAACCTTAGTTTATAATAACAATTAAATCACCAATAAATACTAACTAATACCAATGTATGTCTGCGAGGTATGTATGCATGGCTAGCATACATATTGGATGTTTATGTACTATAAGTAACCATCACCACCTAACCATCACTACCTTTAATGCATAGTTTCTAAATGACAAGACACCAATGATCACATGCAAAACAATAATCACAACACTATTCAATCTTATTAACTAAGTCACAAAACATCAAATTTAATCAAACATTATAAACAAGTTTACCTTAATAAATTTAACAAGGATTTATAGGTGAAGGGAACTAAGTACAAAAGTGGCATCTAAAATCCCAATCAATTTCCTTACTAATATAAATCATCATTCCTTCCTAAACTACTTCCAAATTTCACTTCCTATCCATTCCTCTACTGGAATATCTTAGAATTCAACTATATTGGTGTAACCCTAAATATAATCCATAAGCAGGAGCATTGATTAAATCAAGCTATCTCCCCCAATAGATAACTTGTAATCATATTCACATGACTTAGGGGGTGTAGCTTAACAAGACTCTCCCACAACTTTAGGTTTCAGAGGATAAAAAGTGGGAAATACCTCCACCCCTCCCAATGGAACTAGGATCAATGCCCTAGCAGTAGTAACATTGTGTTGCTATTGTTGTTCTTAGAGTTGCATCGAATGACGAGTTTGGATAGCATGTTTTCTTGCACAAACCTGCACTAGTTCATATGTCATAGCAATGTGCTAAACCAATAAATAATCCATGAATTAATACCTCATACCTTACCCTTTCTCTATTAATGTCTTTGACATCAAGGTAACTTTAGTATAAAAGTATATGGTTTTTACTTAGGCTCTCTACTTTGTGGGTTAGTGTCATTGAAAACACAAGATCATGTGTAATCTTTCTTTATTTCCAAGTAATTACCAATTTATCGACCATCAATCAATATAAACAAGGGAATTTATCCATCATGTGCATTGCATCCTTTTATTAATTTAATAATAATATGAATTGGTATCTTTTTCAGTGTGGTTCACGACCCGAAAGCTCACTACATCCACAGATCCAATCCAAGGGGACCACCCAAAGTGGCCTAGCCTGTCGACATTACATCAATTCCTAACCACAAAGGTACCATAGAACTAAACCCCGACCTTGACCATAATACGTCTTGGTCCTAGAAGATCCAACCAACTAAGCTACCCCTCAAGGCTAATGTGCATTGGTATCTATGTACCCTATCACTATATTTAGTTTCACTTACTGGAGTAAATCATGCGATTGCCATCATTATTGAGATAAAATATAACTCAAAACGTAATTGCCTCATATAAGTAGGTTCATAAATCCACACATATAATTTTCTTAATTGAGCTAGGTCTAATAGATAATAAGAAGATAAATATAAGAAAGATATTAATGTTGTTTAGCTGTCTAATCAAATATGGGGTGTTACAAAACCTTAGCCAATTAACATTTTTTTTAATAAGAAAAACATGTAAAAATATGCTTTGATGGAACACTCCCGTCTGAAGTTGAGCTTTTTGGTAGGATCCCATGGATAATCTTAATGTATTGTGCCTAATAGAATTTCATAAGTTTATATATATTTAGATATTTCTCAATTCACATAGATTCTCCTCTAATATAAACTCGAAATCTCCCTTGGGTTGAGTGAAACTTTGACAATCTCTAAGTACAAATACAAGGTGTCCATTGCAACAACAAGATAGCTTCCTTGCTTCCCTTCATATCTCTCTTCTTAAATTTCAACACATTGCCAAATTCTTTTGTAAACCCACTTTTAGAGTCACCATGGATGGTAGGGACCAATTCTTATGTTTGGTCTATCCCTATGATTGGATTACGTTCCACATAAACATTCTACTTGCACTCTCTTTCTGAAAATTCTTGACTTGTAATGAATCCTTGGACACCCACCCACTCTCAAATTCTCTCAAGTCCTATCCATGACAATCCCTTCAACCAAAAAATCCCCCTGTAGATGGTATCCCTATCGCTAATTCAAGCAAAGGCTTTCCATGCCTTGAATTAGGGCACTGGGTCAATCACTGCTCCGAGGCTAAGGCCAAATCCCAATGCAATACAACTCAACCTAGGGGTTTGGGTGTTAATATTTCTCCCACAATAGATCCCTAAACACCCACCTTCGAAAGAGGAGACTAATCCAATGCTCTCATGGGCTAGCCATTACAGTCCTTTGAACTTGGAAATTCCATTGGAGAAGATAGCCTTGCTGCAAATTCAAAGAAATGCTTCAGATGCTAAGAATTTGGACACTAGGCCAAGCACTCCCCTTCATATAATGTTAAATCCCAGTGTAATGCAACTCAATTTGTGTATCTTGATGCTTATAATTCTCATCCTCACGAGGGAAAATTTTAAGCATCCATAATTTCACTGAAGTGTAGAAACCTTGGCGAATCTTACTAATTCTTAAATTTCTAACCATAAAATGTTGGGCGACATTTTTGTAAAAAGATTCGAATTTCTAAGGCTTTTATAGAGTTTCTAAATAATTTTGTCAATTTTTAGAGTTAAAAAATGTTGTCCCATGGAATTTGGGCAAATCAAGCTAGAAAAAAATGGAAATTGACAAACCTTTTTTTGGAGAAAAAAAGTCGAAAATTAACCCCTTTTGCCCCTAAAATTGTCCCTGCCCTCCATTGGATCCCAGACAGCCACCTCCAAAGGAAAAGACTATTCTAACTCTCTATTTTTTATATCTAATTGCCACTAGCATTTTATCTTTCCAATAGCTATAAATTCTTGCATGAAATTATCTCCAAAGTCAGAATTTCCTTATGCTCCATGTTTGAACAAAAACACATGATGCAAGCACCATGCCTCCTTTGATGTTTTGAAATTATTTATACATATATTTTATTCAAATCCACAATATACATATTGCATTAATACATTTCTTTTAATAACGTTACTATGTACCAAAAAGAACAATAATTAATTACACTATTAAAAAACATTTATTTTGTCAAAATAATTGAGTTATTACCTGGATATTTTCTAAATTAAATTTTCCTGGGCTTTATAGGAGGGATTCAGACAGTACGTTGATGTGATTAAGGATTTCATTAGTTGTTATATACACACAAGTATCCACATCGCCATACATGTATTATTACATTATTTTTGTGTATATACAGAAGTATCTACATCGCCATATTTTATTATTATTATTAATCCAATCTTCCTATAAATATTTTGTATTTTAAAAAGCAACACAAACAACAAAACATATAGAATTTTTGTGGGTCTTCTGCAAACAAAAGTTATAGAATCTTTGTGGGTCTTCTACAAACAAAAGTTATAGAATCTTTGTGGGTCTTATTCAATGACATTAGTGCAACTTTAAATGAGATGGAGACTTGTGATGTGAACATTATTTTTCTTTTTCATTCCCATTCTATCAATGAGTGTGAGATTGAGATGGAGACTTCTCATGCGAACAATTGCACATATTTTTGAGATTGTGATGTGCATTCACATGATGAGGGAAAAACCTTTTAGAAAAGGCCTACATAACTTGTTTATTTCGATAATTGATAATGAAGCCATTGGACTATTAGGCTTTGGCATTTACGATTTTTACCAAAGATTCATTGACTTTCATAAGACCTCAAAACCTTGGGACAAAGTAGAGGACCATAGTACAAAGTAGAGGACCATAATAGAATAACTCATTTGAAGGGGCTCACTTTTTACCAACCATGAAAGGTAGCTATTAAATTAAATTAATTAAAATATACTTCACAATGTGCAATTTTAAAATTGATTGCATTTTTCCTTATCCAATCTTTTTTAAGTGAAGTTATCATAATTTATTATTATTATTTTAATATAAAATCATGATTATAAATTTAAATTATAAATATAAATTGCTTAACTTAAATAAATGTAGGCCCATTTTTATTGCATATAGATGAGAAGTTACAACCACGTGCTTAAAAAGTCACACCCACAAGCAAATTATAAATATAAATTGCTTAATTTGGATAAAGATAAGGCCACTTTTATTGCTTCTAGATGAGAAGTTACAACCACAAGCTTAAAAAGTTACAACCACAAGCTTAAAAGAGGTTGAGCTAGAAATTTCGAAAGATTAACATCTAAAAAGCAAATTATTAATATTAACAATATTAAATCTCACACTTTTATTAAGTTTAAATATAATCTTTAAATAGTAATAAAATCATTCATAAGAATAAGTTCAAATACTCCAAAGATAGTATAAATCATAATTTCATCAATTAAACTATATTTTAATATTACGATTTGAAAATAAAATGAACATTGTCACAATCAATATCAATCAAAATTAGTCACTCGAGAAACCCAAAAATGCTTTTGAATGGGTGAATCTGTAATATAACACTAAGGAGGTTAAGGATGAAAACCATTTCCTTTTAACTTGCCTTATCATTAATAATACAAGACATAACTTTACACAGTCTCATAGCTTAATTACTCTTCAAGACCTCCTCACTTATGAAAATAATAATGACCTTAGTATACTTTCATTTCCACCATGTTTAGATATACACATGACATTATGAAGACTATTTATTTTAATTATAATTATTGTTTGATGGACTTTATTGGTCTTAGGGGAAAATAAACATCATCATCACTAAATGGTTCTATATTTTTTTCCAAAGAAAAAAGCGCAATTTAATTTCGTAAGTAATCAAATTATATGTTGCAGAAATGTTGGTTATATCCCTTTCATGTACATGGCTTATCAGCCATTCTGTCAAACAAAAATAAATGTTCTTTTGTCAACCAAAAACAAAAAACTATGTTTTTTCTCCCACAAAAAACCTTGTATTCTTAGTAGAGAACCCTGATTCAATAGCTGAAAGTAGTAAAATGGTTCCACGTTTTCGTAAGAGCCGCAATGTATGTCCTATACTTGTCTAGTCAAAAAGTAGAGAGAGACTTTTTTTGTTCATTCTTTTCATATATGTTTGTAGCTATTCAATCTCTGCCAATCCATCTATGAATGACCTGTGATAAAATTCATGGTAGATATCGTTTTCTTGCTTTGTGATCTTCCATTGGCCCAAATGAAGATTTATTCCTGATTTAGAGAGTTGACCTGCTGTAGAATTCTGCTCCTTGTAGACATATCAACAAGAGAAAGAGTCAAACTTCTCCAAAATCCCTTGAGTATCCGTTAAAACGGTATTTAAAAACACATTATGGCAAATTTGTATTTTGTTTATCCAATTTATGACTATCATTGAGTCAACAAATATGGACATTCCCTTTCTCTTGCAAAAATGAGTAGTAATTTCAGGGTGAGGAGTTCAGCATAGTTNCCCCCCCTCCCTGCATATTTTAGTTTTTGATGCCCCATCAAAGTATGCCCATGGTATTTGTCTGTTTATAGCTTCCTCATTAACAATGCGGGGGACCAACATATTTTTTCTTGGGGAAAGTAGGAGATGATGTTGATGCTGGTTTGTGCAATTCCCGCAGGGATGGAAGTTTTATCCTGGAATATTGCTTTGTTTCTAGCCAACCTTATTCCCCATATCAGAAGAAGTGGGAGAGCACAGAATCTCTCTGTTAGTGGGGAGCCGAGCCAAAATTTTCAAGACTCTTCCACTGTGGCACCGGTCCATTCCAACGGATGATTAGTGATTAATGTGATCTCAACCCAGGATTTTCTTATGAATGGGAATTCTAAAAATAGGTGATGCAATATTTCCTCGTTTTTCCTAAAGAGAGCACACCATCATGGCCCTTCAAAGTTCATGTTTTTCATTCGGTCCCAAGTGGGGAATGTTTTTGCAAGAACACACCACATGAAGATCTTGGCTTTTAGGGGACAATGTGATTTCCAAACTTTTTTCCACCACCATTTTTATTTTTTAATCAGGACCGTTTTGGTTAGCAGCTTGTAGCCTAGTTCCGAGGTATACCTGCCATGAGGGACAAGGGACCAAATTAGCTCATCCAACCTGTCTGTGATTCTGACATGTGTGCTTCTAAGGGATAGAAAATAATCCTTCCAGTGGGAGCCCAACTCATTATTTAAACCCAGTTCCACTTTACTTTTCCATCCCTGGTTCCAGATTGTGGTGGTTGTTTGATTTGTTATTTGAGTTAAATGAAAATAACCTTGCCCCTTTAGCACCTGGATGATATTTGGGGGAATTACATGCCTATTTTTTCAGCCCATCCAGGGGTCGGATCCGATGCGAACTTTGTTCCCACTTTCCAAACCAGTCCTCTTTCAATTACAAGGATAGAGAGAAGTACTACTTTCTAGGTTGTTGAAACTCCCTTTTTGTTCTTTGTCGGGTTCTCGATCCAATTTGTAATAGAACCTGGGGATATGTACTTTTTGTTCACAACTTCAGTCCAAAGGTTTTCCGTGGATAGAAGTCTCCAACTTAATTTGGCAGCCAATGATTTTTAAAATAAGTGGACATGATTTAATCCCCGACCTTGTTGAGATTTTGATTTTTCCATACTTTACCAGTTGACCTAGGATGAGAAAAGGGATTTAGAGCTGCCAAACCAGAGAAATATGTGATAATTTTTTCTTTCTTTTTTAAGGAATCCTATAGGGATCCAAGTTAGAGACATCTAGTATGCTAAGATCGCTTCTAGTACAGATTTCATGATTACCAATCTACCAGCTCTAGAGAGCCATCAGTGGCTCCATATTTTTAGCATTTTCTCCCGTTTTGCAATTAGCCATCCTTACTCATTTTTCCTATAGCCATTAGGTTTTAGGCAGAATCCTGGATACTTAAGGCCCTTGCCAAGCTATTTTTTTTGTAGGGGAATATATTGGCATACATTTTTTCTTTGGCTCCGTCTAAGAGAGAAGCAACGAGTGTGGATTTTTGTGAATTTATAACCATGCATGTCGCCTCTTCAAAAAGGTTCAAGTTTTTTTCCAAATTTTCGACATCCCTTATGGATCTATCATAAAAATAAGGATGTCATCCACAAAAAGAAGGTGAGTGATCCCGAGGTTGTGTCAAATGGACATACCTCTGAAATATCCTTATGTTTTATCATGAGAAATGACACGGATTAACCCTTCTGCCACTAGAAGGAAGAGAAGTGGTGAGAGGGAACAACCCTGCCACAACCCTCTCTCTACCCCAAAAAAATGTTGATGCCAAACCATTTATGAGGACCTCAAAAGAGGCTGTTGTAATGTAGCTGATGATCCATTTTATGAAGTTATAGTCAAAACCAAGGTGAATCATATATCTTTCGATGGAACCTCAGGTACCAAGAAAATAAGAAATTTGAGAAGACTAGATATTTATACTATATGAGAGGCTTTCATTGAGATAGTTATTGCATGAAGAAGGAAATCGACCAACTATCAACGCTCCTTCAACATAACAATATTTTCCTCCCACAAGGAGAAAATAATTCTAATGTTGGACAACCGACAGAAGATCATGAGAGATTCCATTCCTTGAAGGAAAGCCTCACTCAATCGAAAGATTACTCGATTGATTTTGGAGCATCCAACCACATGGTTTCCTCCAGGGAATCCTTCTCCACTCTCACTCTATTAGGAGGACCTAGCATCCATATGGGAGATGACTCCTAAATCCTGGATTCTAGGAGAGGTTCTATTAAAATCCAACATGGCGAGTTCAAGAATGTGCTCCATGTGCCCTTTCTTGAAACAAATTCATTGTCATTTTATCAGATGACTCATACAATATCTCCTAAGAGAGTTACATTCGAATCTGGCTCAGTTGAAATCACATAACAGTATATTGGAAATATTATATTGAAAGGGTTTGCTAACCATGCCTCAAAGGCATATGAGTTTTCCCATTTCCTTCCTGCTTCACATCCAATAGATTTATTCACTCATGCCAACAACACCAAGAAGTTGTGGAATGAGTGATTTGGTCATCTCAATTTCAAATATCTGCAAAAAATCCATAATGAAAAAATGGTTGAAGGATTTCCTCTCATCCAAACATCAGATGGAGTTTGTCTTAGTTGCTTGGTAGGTAAGCATACAGAGAAGAGGTATGAAGTTGGGAAGGAAAATAGAGTTGCCTCTACACTTTATTTGATACACAGTGATGTTTCAGGACCAATACATACAACATCAATTAATGGTTCCAGGTATTTCCTTACTTTTTATTGATGATTATTCAAGGTTTTGTTGGGTATATTTCATGAAACAGAAACCAAAGGTATTCAAAAATTTTAAAGTTTTTAAATCTTTTATTGAGAATAGTTTCAATAAAAATATCAAGTCCATTAGATCAGGTAATGGAGGTGAATACATTAAAAGATATTTTCAGCATTATTGTAAATCAGAGGGGATATGAATGGAACACTTAGTTCCATACACACCACATCAGAATGGTATGGCTGAGAGTAAAAATAGATCATTGAAGCAGATGGAAACCTGTCTTCTCTAAGCTAAGAATATTTCTCCTTCTCTTTGGGCCGAAGCTGTAAAATTTTCTTCATACATACAAAATAGAGTGCCTCACAAATCAGTGTTTGGGGCCACTCCTTTCAAAGAACTTCATGGGCATAAGCCTAGTGTCTCTCACTTGAGATTTTTTGGTTCCAAATTAGCTTGGGCCAGGATACCCATGGATAAGAGAAATGCCTTCCTATCCCTGAGTAGCGAATGCATAATGTTGGGATATGTTGAGGATGCAAAATCATATAAATTGATGTAACTTGCAATTAGGAAGTGCTTCATAGAGCGTAGTGTTCAGTTTGAAGAATATCAATTTCTTGATCTACCACAATCCAAAGCACAAGGAGATATAAACACTCTTCCATTTCCTTTTGATGATGATATTTTGTCACATGTTTCAGATTCATATGAAGAGGAACAAGATCAACATGATCTTGATATTGAGGTTGTACCTCATGAGAATCTAGATCTACATCCAACTCCCATCCCAAGTCGGTGGCCTAATCCTAACTGGGACCAAAAGCTCATTGAAGCAGTTGAGGATGGTGTTGGGAATCCAAATGATAGAAGGAGAAAATAGTCCTAGTATTAGAATGAGCATGTTGCAATCTATCACATAGCTTAATTGTCTATAGAGTGGTGCAACAAGCTTCCAGGAAATTGCTACTTGATGACAGCAAATGATCAACCATTTGGCCCATAGAAGAACAAAATTGATCATTCCATTCCTCCTCCAGAAAGAAGAAACAAAAATAGCCTTCATCAGATTGCAATAAAATTGAGAGGTTAACATGCACAGTCTTAGGATGTTGCTGCACAGAAGAACCAAGCTATTGCATTGTTGTTAATAGTGCTACAAATTGCAGCAAAATTTTTACAATAGTATTACCCAAAGTGGAAAATTTTCTCTTAAGTATAGCTTATTTTCCTGTTACTTGCTTATTTTGAGGGGGGGGTGGTTCCCATGAGGTTTTCCCCATTTTCCTTAGTTTATTAAGCAACTTTAATTTTCATTAGATTGTATAGGTGACTTTTGGCCTAGTTTCCAAGGCCCAAATTTGTCCAAGTCAGGATTAAGGGGGAGTGTTAGGATTATATAATCCTCCATTTTCCATATATAGTTTATTTGATCATATTCTAACTTAGGGAGACATTATTATTGTACTAGAGTGTGTGGAACACATATACATGTTAACTTCCACTTAAAGCATGTTCATGCATGAGTTTATGTGCCTCTAAGACCAATCCCTACATTATAGGAGCCACTTTGAGTGCCACTAGTAGCCTCCATTAGTTGGTTATGGTAGGTAGGAAGTTATGCCAAGTCAAACTTCAGTTACATTCAATTAGATCACTCTCAGTTAGTCTAGCGGAATTTTTACATGGCTGCGTGGGGAAGTGGCGCCATTTTCCACCTACCTCATCAGTTTAATCGGTTTAACTAGTTTAACTGATTGTAAGACTGATTTAGACATCAAGAGTTAGACTATTGGCTCCCATGCGGTGATCTAGACACTCTTAGTTAGCCAGTTCATTAGGTTTAGTTGGTAGATCCAAATCTTATCCACATGATTCGAATTCTCCTTATTGTAACATTGTTGTATACTTTTGGGAATAATGAAGATTAATGTTGTAATTAACTAATCAATTCTTATCAGATTTGTCTCAAATTTGTCTTGTTCAGTGTACATTGTTCTTGATGTTCCACTGCACAATTCTACCTTTCAAATTCTCTCATTTTCTTATAGATCAATGGTTCAATAATTTAACAAATTTTCCTCAAATGTGGTGCTACAAAGGAGGGGGAGATGGGCCTCAAAAGGCCACAACAAATCAATGATGTGGAATGACCATCTCAAAGCATGATATCTAGGAATACAAGTGACGATGGTAGCATGATAATGACATGCACATAGTACAAACAGAACAACTAGACCATGGTAATAGGCAACATGATGATGGAGAAAAACATTTGCAAACTCTGGGAATAATTTAACATGGCATCCGTCCATAACAATTATTACAATAATGAAAGAAAGGATAGTATTATGGTGGCTCGTGGTTTTTTATTACATGTGGAATTGCAAGATGAGACAATGGTTCTGTTATTCCTTGATTTTATGGAAGTGGGAGATGGGAGCCTCACCTTGTTTGGAATTCCAAATACTTCACTAATACCATCTCATTATCCCTATCACATTCTTCTATTCAGGTAATATTGACCTCCCTTATAATGGACTAGTTCAGCCAATGCAAAGAGGATATCCCATGGAGGAATTACAACACAAGCTTTGATTTCTCCATTAGTTATCTCCTAATTTAATGAGCACCCCATCCTCTATAAGGAATCTTATCTAAGCTCTTAAAATCATGGAAATCAAGGGTAGTGGGAATTGAGGACACACAGGAAAGGGATGAATTCCACAAACTATGGTTATGCAAGAAGTAGTGAATTCAAAGAAAACTTATTGGCATCATAGCTCATCTAATATTCAACAAGAAATCTCCTGGACCAAAGGTTGGGTAAAGGTAGAGCAATTTTTCATATGAAATGAGAAGATTGAAGATGAGATGCTTCTATGGGTCCCTAATGTGGCCTCCTCTCGTTCTAGAGAAACTAACAGTTACAAAATGATGGTCTTGTATTGGTAAGTGAAGTTTCTATTGGGTAAAGTCCTCATGGATAGCAAGGAGGAGCATAATTATTTATTACTTCAATTGGATGAAACATAGGACCAAATATGGAACTTGGATGCGAAGCTCAACATTCTTGTCAAATCTACCACTAGCCTCAATTTTACCACAAAAGATCGTGTACTTGTCCATGAATAAGAGGTGCCCATGATCTCCATCTTTAATGATGATACAATCATTTAGCTTAGTCTCTACTACAGAATATTTGTTATTTATAGTTTCTCCAGTTCTCATCTAGCTATGTCTAAATATAATTGGTTTTATCTTAACTTAAGGATTACTGCAGTAACAACCAATAAATCTATGTTGTTAACACCGGGAATGTATTATTTAGATGTTGGTCTAGTTTCCCTTGTCGCGGGATTGAGGATTACTTCTATGTACATTTTCCTTAAACCAATATAATATAATCTAATTTATACTTTTTTAATGTTTAATTTTGTATTAATTCATTGACAAAGCACTACATGGGTGCAAAAAGAGGAGAAGAAGAAGTTAAAACTTCAAATATTGAAATTGAGGATTGGAATACTAAGTGCAGAAATAAGCAAAGTGTGTTTTATGTGCTTTTGATTATGCAAGAGAAGAGATTTAGTGCTACAAAGTAATAGAAAAAATATTTCTTAATTTTATGTGAATTTCTCTTTTTATAAAACGTTGATTATCTTTTACAATTAATTAAAAATATTTTTTTTCGTTTTAATCCATTTTGAATTACCTCAATATTTATACTACTTTGTGACTAAAATCCTCCAATCACACACTCACATACAAGCACACACACACAATAAGTAAATTTACATATTTTACTTATAATCATTGAAAGTTATTATAGTTTTATTTCTCAAATTTTATATATTATAATATTAAACATCATTTAGTGAGATGGGATGAGATTGGATTATATATATATATAGTTGAATAGATATAATCATGTAATTTTAATTATCAATTCAAATAAAGCAATATTGGTTCATGCAATTTTATTTGGCTATTTTTAATTTTGTTATACATAGTATATAAGTTATGATAAAATTTTCATAGAGTCAGGTGCGGGATGATCCTTTTTTATCTCGAAGAAAGTACAATACCAACCTTTGTGTGTGGCCTATGAAAATATACCAATAATAAAGTAAATGATCATGCTCTCTATTTGGGGCTTGAACATACTGTTTCTCTTGGAATTCAATCGATTCTTGTTATGGGGGATTCCCTCTTGATCATCTCTCAAGCTAGGAAAAGAAACAAACTCATAAACAAAATTGTGGGAAAGATACAAAAGCACATCAATGGGATTCTCCTTCGAACTTGAGATGTTCAGATCCTACATGTGCAACGAGAAAACAATAAAATGACAGATAAATTAGCAAATACAACTACTTTTTTAAAAAGAAGGGGCATGATAAAAATGGGGCATACTAACAACATGTTGTCTCCCCTATGGTTATCAAATCAAGTTTTTATGGATAAACTCTTAAGCAATAAAGTCCCATCACAATTCAATGCATGAAACCATTCTTTCATACCCCAAAGACAAGGATTAATGCACCACCTACTTTTGCATGTGAAGGAATCTGCGGGAAGTTCATACACAAGGATGCTTCTTAGATCTTCGTCTTATGTATCTTCTCATCCAAGATTTGATAACACAGTTGAGATAATTAAACAATATCTGCGAGGGGGATTTTTAGCATCATTTTCAACTTGGGGATGGTTATTTTGCTGTCAGAGGACGAGGATGACATTCCCTATGCCCTGGGGGAGTGGATCTTTGTCGTTGATATTGCTGGGCATGCAGAGGACGAATTTTAGGTGGTGACTTTTGGTCACATATATAGGATGTGGAGGATCAACTAGTAAGTTTTCGTCACAAGCCTCATAACACGGAGAATTCCCTTCCAGTTCTCTTGAAGGCGTGAGACTCTGGTTTTTTGTTGGGTTTCCTTTTTTGCACCCAAAATGAAGGTCGAGGCAGATCAGGATGATAAAATATACGAGCTCTGGGAAGGAATATGAGATGTTAGAGATGGCATATGAGACATTTGAAGCAATCTATGTTGGATGAATTCATGGCTAGAGGGATTGTTGGAGGCTATCAGACAAATAACCACACACACACTGTTGGTTTGGACCACCACTTGGATGACATTGAGGGAAATATGAGAGCCCATGGATCACAATTGTCTAGTTTGCATCATCGCTAGGATGGTTTTAAAGGGATTATGGAGCACACATGGACACAATGATGGTAACAATGGACCTCCATGAGGAGCTGCTGATTGCAAAGTATTTCAAGCTCATTGGCCAAGTTGGAAATAAGGGAAATGAATAAGTTATTGTTCAACAACATGCTCATGTTGTTGTGAACATTTCAATCACGAAGGAGCACACATGAGACAACATGGGATCTTAGGTCATGGATAGTGGTCATAGCACCACCTAAGTATTTTTGTTTTTGGATACTACTCGA